>JAACJT020000032.1:11850723-11903480 GCA_009936485.2 Gymnarchus niloticus | reverse complement strand
TGGGCTACCTGCTTGATCCTTTATCTCTCCCGCTCTGTAATAAGAGGTTATGCTGAATGAATATAAGGAGATGGGCTCCCTGCTTGATCCTTTATCTCTCCCGCTCTGTAATAAGAGGTTATGCTGAATGAATATAAGGAGATGGGCTCCCTGCTTGATCCTTTATCTCTCCCGCTCTGTAATAAGAGGTTATGCTGAATGAATATAAGGAGATGGGCTACCTGCTCGATCCTTTATCTCTTCCAGGAGGTGAAGTTCTCCCACTAAAGCTTCACAGAGAATCAGCTTAATTTGCACATGGTGATTGCTGGCTTCAGCTAGTGGATACACACTTAAGAATCAGAATCAGGCTTCTTATTGTCAAGTGCACACACATGTCTTGGCATGTTGGTGCAGACACAAGACAAGCATTAAACAATAACAGCAACAGACAAGCAGAAATTTAGCCATAATATGGGTGTGTGTGTGTGTGTGTTGGTGTGTATGTGTGTGTCTGCCATTTCTATGTATTGTGGGGACAAAATGTGCCCAGGGGGGGATAAAAACCTGACATTATGACCTTGTGGGGACATTTGTTGTGTCCCCACAAGGGAAAATTCAATTTTCTAAAAATCTGTGAATGCAATCAAAAAACCAAATGAGTCAAAACTCTCATATTTTGTCAGGTTACTTATGGTTAAGGTTGGGGCTGGGTAGGGCTTAGGGTTGTCATAGTTAGGATTAGGCTTAGGCCAATAGAAATTAATGAAATGTTCCTGCAAAGTTATAAATACACATTTGTGTGTATGTGTGTACTTTTTAAAATTCTTTTTTCCAAGGCAACTGAATTAGCTATGTATGTAGTTCCGTAGGTTTAGGATCTGTGCGTGTGTCCAGGTGGTTGTTGATTTAAACTCCATGGATGGCAGAGTAATCCTGTCACCCTGTGGCCCTTGAATAAGGCCTTTAACCTGGACTCCACCTGGGGCTCTGCCCTCCCCTGCTCCCTGTCCCCAAATTTTCCTCATTTGCACCTGGTAAATAAATAAGAAATGTAAACTGACAGTTTTGTGCTGACAAAGCATTCTGGGTAATGTACAGTGGCCTTTACCACACAGTGACTTCATGAAGTTCACCGCCTCCCATGCCATGTGATGATGCAGGGGAAGTGCGCAGATCACACCGATTGCCCAGCCTCCGACTCTGTTGAATCTGTGCCTCCCCCGGCCATGATTGCGGATGGCTGAGCAACGCAGGATAATGGCGCAGAGACACGCATTGCTGGGATGGAATCACTCAGTGTGATGGATGTCCTGCCCCGCTCCATCCTGCTGGGACCTGGGGCGCCGAGAGTGCAGCCTCGCACTTGAGAGAAGTGGAGCACTTTTTGAAGTGCCGGGGTCAATTAGCACCGGGGCAATACTGTGGCGTAGATGCTAATGAGTCTCTCCCTTCCCTCAACCCATTGGCTGCCTTCCTCTGCCATCACCTTTAATAAGGCCCAGGCTAATACGAACACATGTTCCCTGCTTGTGGTCACCATGTTCCCATGCTGCTCTGGTCTTTGTTGCACCCCACCCCCCCACATCCCTAAATAGCTGAACACATAAACACTGTAGCCTGAGGCAACTGAATGTCACCCCCCCTCTGTGCAGAATTCATCCAAGATTCTCTGCATAATGTGACATTGGGTCTTACCACCAAAATGGATACTTTTGTCATCTTTTATTTATATTTAAAAAAAACATATTTACGTTCATCTTTTTAAACTTTATCGGCTTGTAAAAACAGTTTTACAAACATCGTGAGTGTGGCTCAGTGGGCAGCACGGTTACCACACACGTCTGTGCCATGTGGGGAGTTTGCATGTTCTCCCCAGTGCTTCTGGATTCTTCCTGTAGCCCAAACACATGCATTGAGATGAACTGGCATCTCGAAATAGACCATAGCGTGTGATCATGTGTGCATGTATGTGTGCTGCCATGGACTGGCATCCTCTCCAGGGTACAGCCTAGCCTCGTGCTCTGTGACGCCTGGGATAGGCTCCAGGCCCCCATGACTAGGATTAGCAGATGGAGAATGGATGGATGAACACAGTGAAACAGACTTTGCAAGGCAGGTTTTTTGAGTTACTGTTGCTTTGTTTTCAGTATAATTTTTTGTGGTACCATTACAAAATAAATTCTAAATCTTTGAAATGCTGCGACATATGATTGCAGGTCTGTCCCACTATTTATAAATGACATGATTATTAGCTGTCAAATTTTTCCACCATCAGCATAAGGCTTTCTCTCAATCTGTTAGCCTGATAACGCCATCAGCGTGGAACGTTATCTCTATCAGCAGCAACAAGTTTTGCCTTGTTCATAAAGGCCTGATTGTCTAGTTGTGACTCTATGTTTTTTGGGTGCCACGTTTTTCATGACAGAGCAATGGCGTTAAGTTAAAACGAACGTGTTTCTGTGAAAGGGTGACAAAGCTGGCGACTTCGTTGTTAGCCAAACAATGAATGTGCAAAGCATATAAGATCTGACCACAGGAAACTAGGCAAAAATATATAACATAATGATGCCTCACAGTAACAGCATAACAAAGTTCACTCTTAGTTTGTAAGTAAATATTATCACCAATTTGGCCTTCGGGAAAAGACGTCTTCCGCTTTGAAGCTGGTAAATGCAGTGAGCCATCGTTCTGCATGGGACATTTCTGCTTTGCAACGTGTCACCCCTGGCCATTCCCTGTCATCCCGTGTCTTCTGTCAGACCTTCCAGGTTCTACTCTTCAGCCTACGAGCTGCACGTTGGGTAAGTGATTTTTCTCCTTTTAAGTGCTGCCAAAGATTCCATGGTTTTCAATTGCTGGATTCCAGGGAGGGCTGGTTAACAGCTGATTATTAATTCGGAACGAGGAAATGTTGACTAATTCCCACTAATCACGAGAGGAAGCTCACATGTCAACTGCCTACACTCCACCTAACAATTTTTCATAACGTACCAACATGCCAGTCTTGTTATCTCTGCCAGTGTAAAGGATTTGTGAAGACAGCACAGTCATTATGACTTTCTAATTTTTTTTCTTTCTGTCTGACATTCTTATGTCAATCGCAGTGCACACATCTTTTCATAGACATCTCGTCGGGCTTTCCCAGTACTGTCTTCATCCCAGAAGCAGTACTGTATGTTTTTCTTGTTTCTTTTATAAGATTATCCCATATGTATTACTGCAACACTGAATACAGCTTGTTTGGTGTATTTGAAATGGGGTCCTTCTGTTTCCCAACCTATCTGCTCCAGCTCCGTCTTTGATGTTGTGAATCACAGCTAACAAGCTGAATGACTTCAGTTGACTGAAACTTCTGTACCACCACCACCCCCCGCCCGGTTTGCTGAGCTGGATTCCTGTATGTATGACTCATTCGATTGGATCCCAAAGCACGATTTTCCGGGCAAACTAAGAGCGCTTTAACCTGTTTAGCTTTCGCTGATTTGAAACAATAGTAAAAAATATTCATAACTGCTTACTCTGATGAGGCATTATAACCACCCACTTAACGCATCATTAAAATAACATATGCTCTGTACAATCTTTCGTATTTTGCAGCCTAACTTAAGAGGGTAACTTCCAAACAAGTAGACATGGTATTTTAGAACTCCTCACATCTTATGTTTTGTAGTGGCATACAATGGTTATGCGAAAATATAAATAAGACAATAAAACGCAAAACACTGAAGAAAAGCAAAAAATTAAGAAAACATAAAAATTTAGGAAGTCGATAGTTTTGTGTTCTCTCATGACCATTAATTTTCTCATTTTCTTAATTTGTTCCGGATTGTTCTTCGGGGCCAACATAAAAACAGCCATAATGAACGATGAAACAATGACCATTTAAGGACAGAAATACAAAACTGCAACCATTGTAAAGGAAGTGGAAGTTAGTTGGCCCTCACTGTGATTGTAATCGTGTGGTTGTGTGCTCATTTAACATGTTCACTGATGTCAGAGTCCAGAAGTATAAACCAGAGGCCACGCCCATATCTGTCGAACTCCTGCAGGAGATGAAAGGGGTCTGACGGAGGAAACTCTCTCTTCCGATGTGTCAAATTACATTGGGTAACAAGGAAACAAAGCCAAACTACCGTTTCATTTCTCGGTTCCTGTCCTTTAAGCATTGATTGAATTTTCTTGCTCTTTTGAACAAAGCAAGAACCCTCAGGAAAAGCAAAATAAATGTGTGAGGCCTTTTGGAATGTCTGCTAATCCACTAAGGATAAGCATGTGATGAGATTTATCATGTTGTTTAGGCTCGCTGTTTGGTCCCAGATGAAAAAAATCCATGTAAACAAAAAGGGTTACTTGAACTGTGAGAAATTAAGTTCACCGACTGTGATAAATTGAACATTGCAAGTCTATAATTTGACGTGGTGAGCCAAGAATGGTTTGATTCCGACTCGTTTTATATGGAAGCCCCCTGAGACTTAAGCATTGAGGACTGCAAAAAGAAGGTGTCTCAAGTTTTGAATTTAAATGATCTTCTTGGTGAGTTATTATTCACACCCAAAGCAGCAGTAATAATACTAAAAAGCCCAGGTAGCCATGTAACCTTTCTATCTCAAAACAGTTGCAGGGTTAGATCACGCAAAACGTCATGAAAAAAATCCTTGGCTCAGTGAAGATCATGATGGCCTGTGACCACGTTTCGTCTCTGCTCTGTGTTTATGGTTCCATGTTTTCCTCCCAGAAGTCCTGCTTCCTCCTGTTTGCCATGCCCCGCTTCCCTGCTCCTGTGTTTCCCCAGTGTGTCCTAATGGAGCATACCTGTTCTGTGTTTTCCCCTCATTATTAGTCTTTAAGAGTGCTTCCCAGTCCTGTTTTCCCCCAGTCCAGTCATTGATGTCACTTCTGTGTGGTCCTGCCTTGGTCTTGCCGTGGATCTGCATTGGTCCCGCCGTGGTCCTGTCTGTCTCTGCATTGGTCCTGCCAGGGTCCTGCCTGTCTCTGTATTGGTCCTGCCATGTTCCTACCTCTCAGATTGTCCCTTGATGACCCCCTGTCTTTTCGTTTTGGACCTTACCCCTTTGTTTAATAAACCTTCATGTCACTTCTCAACCCGCCTTGGAATCCTTCCAAGCACACACCTGACACTGTTGCTCAATGACACACAGATATAGGCCAGTATGTGTTTCTGTGTATCCCTTTGCTGCTTGGGACTGGCTCCAGCCCCTCAGCCATTGCCCTTACCAAACCCATTCAGGATAAGAGATTGCAAGAAAGATAGAAAATCTCATGAAGAAGCAGGCAAGGAGAAAAGCTGAACTCCTAATTGCATGGAAGTAACTCAGGCAACGTGATGTGAATTTGTGAAGAAACTGCTGGCCATTAGCTGAGAACTGCTGTTGTGGTTTATGGTGGAGGCTGTTTTTAGGCAGGCTATTACGATATACGTTTGACTGGGCCTTCGAAACACCCTGATCCACTTGACTTATAAAAGTCAGACTTTTCTCAAAGTTATTGACTGTTTTTTTGAGGGAACACTGGTGTTTATATGTAATAGCCTGCATGCATAAGATAATAGAGGGGAAAAAACTGTATCTATACCATTCCATCAGTAAGAAAATCTCACTGTTCAGTAGCCAGACCTGTGTTTGTGTGTATACTTGTGCCTTAAAAGGCAAATAAATCAACTTCTCAAAGCCCAATGATCTTAAGCTCAGCTTTTGAGGGTGAGTGATGTATGAAAAGATAAAAGATGAAAAACATAACGAGAACCCATCTAACGAAGGCAAATTCTGAACTGTGCCTGCTCATCCCAGGGTTATTTTTGCAATGCTATTAGCAGAAGGAAAGATTTCACTCCAACTTAATTAAACGGCATGCTGAATTTAATTAACGAATCACCCAGTTCAGCCCCAGCTGCTGCAAAATCCTCTCACCTCACATTTGTGCTCATTGTGGGGTGTGCTTGCCCCCACAGATACTTACCATCCTTTCAGAGAAAGGGGTCTTGTTCGGAGCATTTCTCTTTTTTTGGAAAGTCTTTTAAACAATGTCCCCGGTCATTTATTCTGAGGATTAATGGCAACAGCAGGAAAGTTAGAGCTGTCTCAGCTGGTGTCTGTATGTCACCTGCACTGAGTCTGTGGTTCTTCGCTCAGTGGCTCTCTGACTCTTCACTTTTGACCTCACAGTCTTTGGTAAGGAACCATCCTGCGAGCTCTGAAGACACACCCCCTAGACTTATGGGTGAGTAGGAGACTGACATTTCTAAGTGCTTCAGAGGTTAGCTTTTAACTAATTATCAAATATTTATGGGAGCTGATGTTTGTGTGGCGTTGGGAGGAAGAAGGAAGGAAGAAGGAAGGAAGCAAAATTCTATTGTACAAAGTATATGAAAAAGTAGAATAACCATAACTGTGACATCTTAATAAAAGATCTGTGTAATGTGGTATTATTTTGTGTTTCATATTTTGAGTCATACGCATGCCAAGCCAAATAGGCACAACCCCCGCTACAAGCCAGCCATGCCCAGTGTACTTTTGCTGCTCATCCCCAGAATACTGACCACAGCTGATTCCATTCTAGCCGCTCCTTTTAAGATCCTCCAGTTCCCTTGCCTCGCTGCAAGGTATTTCGTTTCCACACCACTACTGAGTGGTTCATGATCGCTGTCTGCTTTACATGTGTATGATCCTCACATGTTCTCTGTCTCTGTTTTTTGCCTTTTTGACATGGATTTGTTTGCTGTGTTGATTGATCTGTTTTGGATTTTTACCATTTTACCTGTGACCACGACTACACCCCTGAATATCCCTTTAGCTTTGGAGATCTCTTCTGTTCCGGTTTTGACCCTGCCTGTTTCGACCATGATTAAAGAGCATGACTCTGCACTTGGGTTCTCTCCAGGTATTCATTACAATTTGCAAATACTGTTCAAAAGCTGTGTGAAGAGTAAAATGCTGTCTCATACCTTCATCTACTGTTGGCTGTATAGAAACATGTCAGTCACAGACATTATTTTCCTGTCATTCGGTTCTGTCCTGCCTTATTCCCAACATGTCCACTCAAGCAACAATTCACACTCCATCCATGGTGCCTTCAAAGAGTGTCCACACCCAGATGACTGCATTTATAGCCACGGTGAGGATCTAACGTGCGTCATGCTCCAAATCATGTAGAGCGCCACCTACAGTTTAACTCTGCTTGGAGGTGCTGCGCTCATGCTATATTGATAATACATTGCTACTTCAAGGTTCATCTTTCGGAGTGCTAAGATGGATCAGCTCAGATTAAAGATTATTTTCGATGTCTCCACAATAAACGGACAGCTCAGACATAACACCGTGAAACTGATTTCATCTCCAGTTTATCAGTGCTGCTCGTTGTGGGAATCATTTTCCTGCTATGTTTGTTTAGTTAATTTACCTTTAATGTGAGTTTGGTTTTGTGTCTTTAAACTCCAAGGAAGAAGGCGAGACCCTGCTTGCAGTACTGCTGGACACTTTAATAGTATTTAAAAAATACTCTGCCCTCAAACAAAGGCGTGACGAGCACCAGGTACTCAGTGAAACTGTCCGTCCAGCATGGTACTGACCCAGCGGTGATAGGCGGAGGGCCAGCTCAGCTCTTCAGCGAAGCGTGAGGCCATGCCGTAGGTAATGAATAATGCCATGGAATTTTCTGCCATTCCTGCCAAAATGCCTGGATTGGGTGGTTATGGCAACCGACTGCAGGGTTACGGTCTTCACGAAACAGCACCCTGTGTACGTGGGGCTGGGGGACTAATGGTGTTCACAGAACAGTACATGGCAGAAAAAATGAAAAAAAAAAAAGCAAAGGTTATACACAACCTTCATCCTTATTCAATGACATAATAATAATAAAGATGAATTCAACATCCACTTTTTAAAAACTGACCTAAAGTGAATTGCAGCAACCTGGTTTCAGATTTACAATTTACTACAGTCTTTTTCATGCACGTCTGTTTGGCTCCTTAGAACTAATTCTTTTTGCATAAAATTTGACTTCAGGGACATGCTGCATATTGATCATTAATGGCCGTCAAGCCCAGCTGCTTATTAGCATGGGGGGGTGATGGTTTACCCTCCATTTTCTACATTTTGCCAGGTTGCAGCCAGGCTCAGAGGGTCTCTGTCATCTGAAGGCTTTAAAAGCCCAGCTCCACAGACTGCCCTGTTGCAGCTGTTACCCCCCTTACCCTGTCATAATTAAGACAACCTATCTTTACAGTTACCAGGGCGATAAAGTGAGGCGGAATAAAAAAGGAAGAGTAGAAAGAAAAATTAATGACATCTCACACTCTGTTGCCAAAACAAGACATATCAACGATCAAACTGCTCAAACTCGCTGTATTCACGTAAATGGTTTGAATTCAATGGTATTATCTACCCAAAATGTCACAAACTGTTCCCTTAATTGTCACTGAAGATACTACATAGAATTACTTTGTATATGAGGCCAGCTCACCGTCTTCCTCTATTCCCGTCTTATTTGACCGTCTGGTAGAAGTGGGTTCACTGCAGTGAGGTCAGTGCTCTGTGGATGGTGCAAAGTGCGGTCATAATTTCAGTCTCAGGCAAACTGTTTCTAGGCGTAATTAATGACTCGGGACTCATGGAGCATGGCATGGTAATGAGGCACTTTCCCTCTTGTCCTGTCACAGGAGATGAGGCACAGGAGCCCAGGGAACCACAGACCAGAACCTCTTACAGCTGACACTCCTCTCGCGTTCTTAGTTCAGCCTCACGTGACCCTGCCTGCGGGAGTGGACTAATCGACGACTCCCAGCTGGGTCTTTCTATTTCCCCTGCAAGACCCACAATGAGTTGGGGTTGCCAGATGTTGCCCCACTGCGCTGCCCCCCCTCTCTCATTAGCTTGGCCCCGCTAATACAATGGAGCACATATAATGGCAACCGCCTACCACACCCCCCAACCAACAAAATAAAGAATATATTGCAGTACTTGAGAGCAGCCACAGCTGACAACCTTACTGACAAACTCCCCCCACCAACTGCCTAGAGTGCGATGTTTGCAGAGATGGAGGCTGGCTCAGCGCTACCTGCATAGCTACACTTTTAAGGCCTGTCTAGGGTTTCCAAGGCCCTTTATTGCTCTTGTCCCTGGCCATTCAGGGCTTCACCTCTATGTCATCATCTTGCTGTGATGTATAAGGCTTATGCTTAGCTGACCCAAACTCTGCCTGCCATATGACCCCCAGGAGTGTGGCTAAAATGTTCTTCTTTTTCCCATCTCTTCCTGCTGCTCCTCTGTTTTGGGTGAGAAAGTAAAACCACTTGAAAAAAATCAGTCTAAATAAACAAGATGGCAGATTCACACTGTCTAGTTTATACAGTAATTTCTGTTGGATCCTTTTTTGATCTTTTTCTATTCAGTCTTGGGTCTGCTTTTGTGTGTGTCATTAGGTGTGAAGAAGCTGAAGGGGTTACCAGTCAGATCCATACGTCTAATTGAAGTAAGGTTTTATATTCTGCGTAGGGAGGGTCGTAATAAAGGTAATGGAAAGTGACATGTAGCCACAATCTGCGAAACAGAGCCACTTAGCTCAGCCAAGACTTTTACAAGAACAAGTTCTCCAAGTCGGTCCCCTAAGGGCAATATGAGCGACTTACGCGTCAAACAGGTGTCACGGTAACAAGCTTGGCAGTCGGAGGGTGCAGGGTAAAGTGGCATGCCGTATCTTGTTAAATTTAATAATGCACTTCCAGCTAAGATGCTATGTGGTGAGCTCTTTGACGTACAGGCATCCCCAGTGCTGAAACGGAGTGTGCGCATTGTTTGTGTGAAACACGCAGCGTGGTGTGATTTTGTGTTGTCTGTGTATATGAATGTTCCTGTGACAGAGGGAGTGTGGCATTACTGGGTCTGCATGCACATGACATTTCTCCATGAAATGCCCTAAACCAGGCCACTCCTCCAGTGATACCACCTAAAGTAATTGTTGAAGTGGGGTTTTTGCATCTCCTTGCTCCAGTGATACCACCAAGGGGAATAATTACAAAGACACGAGGCAATGATGCACTCTAATAGATTTTAGGCTGCCTGAATTTGCCTCTTGCTCCTGTGTTGTGGCTGATTTATGAAGATTAAATATGTAAATTGAGCATTTTGCACTTTTCGTGCTGTATAACAGAAACATATTGCTTGCACCTGAAGGAGAGTTGATGGAGAACTCGGGAAGGACTCAAGAAAGCATGCACCCAATAATTGGGTAGTTACAGTCTGCCTTCCTCTTTATTTATTAGCTTGGACTCTGGAAGCTTCATAGATTCATAACATTGTAAAGTTTTGCCTATTCTTCTGTTTGAATGTAAGCTGAAATAGTTTCTCTTGGCTCTTAAAAAGACCATTTTCTTTTCTGTCCCTTAACAAATGTGGTAGTTTTATGTCGCTTTCTACTGAAGTCCCTCAGTGATACCTCAACATATTCTCCAGCCTGTATGCTAATTATAACCGCCTTTGATGGTTGTCACTATTCTGCTCATGATAGTATGATAAAAATTAAACATGACCCACACTTACATAATTTGGAAAACCGGCATTAACTTTTTTTCCTGCACATGTCTACATCTCAGCAGAAAATGGTTTTTGTTCACTGTACAAACAAGGTAGATTTATTAACAGCTTGAGAATACAGGTTCTATTAAAGTAAACCATCACACATTGTATTTCCCCTTTAAAAAATGTATTAGGTTAATTCAGTTCATCACTTTTATCCCTGGATCCGAAGGAGACTGAATTATGCTTTGCGACAGTGAATTTGACATTGACAGGAAACAAAAACATCGACTCAAACTGTAAATCACTTTTCTGTGGTTTTCGCACTGTCTGTATTTTTCTGATGCCAGCACCAACCTGCTGCATGTATGCTCAATTGTCTATTCTCAGATTTCTATATTATTATCATTTTTGCTAGAGACAGTGTTCAGTCTGTCTTCTCAGAGAAATCCTTGGTGCTATGAGAATGTAAATAAGCCTGGCAGCTAGATCGTGCTTAGTGAGAACTGTATGAAACTGACAAATACCAATGTGATGCACAGGCTGTTTATCAATCAAGCCTTTAACTACTCTCCATGACAGGGTCATGAGGGGAGGCCTGGAGCTTATCCAAGACAGGAGAGGCCTGGGAACATCTTGGATTGTATGGCAGCCCTGTGCAGAGTGGACACACACACACACACGGGAATTTAAAGACACTAATTCACCTAACTACATGTCTTTATGCTTTGAGAGAATATCAGAATACCTTGGAGGAGTTCCACACAAGATGAGAACATGTAAACCTCACACACACACACACACACACACACACACACACACACAAGAGAGGTGGGATTCAACCCCTGAGGTGTGAGGTAACAGTGCTACCCACTGTGCCACCGGGCCACCCAATCCACAGACCAGTAAATGAAAAAGCTCAATGTGCTACTTCCTAAAATGACAAAAGAATTTTTCAATTTTGTTTCTTATCACTACTGTCTAACATCACCTGCCACATGTGAAATGCCATACCCAAAGTCAGTGTATTCACCATTGTAAATGGAAAGAAAGCATCTAAAATCTTGAGGAATCCCTAGCAAAAAAAGTCATTTTCTAAATTTGGACCAGCAGATAGTTAGAAATGCTGATTTGATTCAACAGCAACAAGCAACTTGTGTACCCGTAGAGGGGGCCAAGATTTATTTTTAATAATTTTTTTTTTAAGTATGATATTCTACTAGCACATCAGTTCATAATGGCAAATTTCCAACTGCACTCTAACAAGTTTAACATTTTTGTTAATTGAATAGGACTAACCAAGCCTGCATAAACATTTTAAAACTGTAAATATTGGATGGTTTCTTGTACTAGCAAGCTTTCATTCTCCATTTCAACGTCCAATGTGCAGATAATTCAGGTCCAAGACATAAAAGCTCTACATTAGCAGCATTTACTCTCTATATCCGGCTTAGAAGATGCATTTATAGAAAAGAAATAAAAAAAAATAAATAATAAAATAAATAAATAAATATGAAACCCAGTCCAGTCCAGTACTTTAAAGACTCCTAAAGAGAGCCCAGAGTATTTTTTTTTTTTTTAGATTACAAAGTATGGTCCGCAAACGCCGTTACCATCTCACAGGCTTTAATAGCAACTGATCTGATTAATCAGATGGTAATCACTTAATCAGATACCAAAGCTGCTTTATTAAGTTCCAACGGGGAATGCGGCTGGCGTGGAGACCACGTGCAAAACGATGACAGCTCATCTGATGCATATCGCCCAATGCAACGCAATCTTTGCCTTTATTAAGATGTTGAAATATGGGGAGGTTCGTTGACCAGCAGCTCAGCGTCAGCCCGAGGGTAAAGAGAAAGGGGGAAGGCGGAATAGGAATTAAAGAGGAAAAAAGGATAGATAGAAAGAAGGAGTGTTGGCCCAGGAATAATTAACAAATAGACTGCAGATGGCCAAAGCAGATGGTTTAATTTCTAATGTTCTACTGATGACTGGCTGAGAGCTGTTGCGATGTTGATGAATATTATGACGCCTAGATGGTCTCCCTTACTTGGGACCATGCGTATGTCTGATGCACGATTCCTGGGAAAAAAAAAAAAAAGCAATAATAAAAAAGGATATCGAATGATCAAAAAGGACTGTGCAAGAGGATTAGGAGACGCCAAACAAAAGCGGGAAACCGTTTCGACAGATGTTAGACACACCGCAGTAATTAAAATGGGAATGGAATCCTGTTGTGTAATAATGAGAAAACGAGGACTAAGGGAGACGTGGAGGAGGGGCGTCACACCGCTGTAAACGAGCCCTGAGGGTTACTGCCCGTCTGTGGGTGTGTGTGAACTTGCGATGTTAAACTGGTACACCTCCTGAGTGGCACAGTGCATTGGCAATGTGTAACAAAGTGACTGTTAAGTGGTGGGGCTGATAAAAATGACCCCCCCAGCACCCGGAATGCCCACTACATCCGTTTGTCACTTAGTCAGCGTGTGTTAACCTCGTGTTATCTGCAGCGTCATCGCTCTCAATTTTAATGAAGCGTGCATGCTAGAGGGGAAGAACCCTGCTTTTTCTCTCGAACGCCCTGAGTGACAAACTTGAAAAATGCTGCCCACCCGCCACCTCCCCCTCCCCAAACTCCACCCACCCCTAGGGTTCTTCTTCAAATGTCGAGATAATATAAAACAGAGGGAAGGGAGTTTCAGTGTGGCACACGGTATCACATTCATATCAAAGCCATAATGGCTCCACAGCTGCGTGCGGTGAAAAGGGCCTTTATCCTCAATTAGAGTAAGACGTACATTTAAATTGCACTTTCTCTACCACAGCGCTATGTATTGCTGTTTCTTTACTACTTCCAAAGGCAGCCTGGCAATTTGAGTTAATCCATATTGACTGG
This sequence comes from Gymnarchus niloticus, assembly GCA_009936485.2. Lineage (NCBI taxonomy): Eukaryota > Metazoa > Chordata > Actinopteri > Osteoglossiformes > Gymnarchidae > Gymnarchus > Gymnarchus niloticus. The sequence continues at coordinate 11,890,073 of JAACJT020000032.1, read as the reverse complement.
TCCCCAGCATTCCTGTCCCCAGGGGTCTCTTGAAGATTCTCTAAGGGATGACCACGTAAAATTAAATAATTTAACTTTTTTTTTATTTATTTTTCTGATAAGCGCTTCATGTCACTTTGGTCTCAAGTATGGTAATCTTAGGTTAAGATGCAAAGACATTGAAGAAAGAGAGAATTAAACAAATGTAAAGAATGAAGAGAATTATCCTGTGTGCATGCATGATTTTCATGTGTAAATTTGAGAGGTTTTTCTCATTGGTATCAGTAGGATATGTTTCCAAGATCTTCTTTTCCCCACAGACTCATTCTTTCAGCTTTCCAGCACCAGCTGGGTCAAATTTGTCGTCTTTTGCCTAATTAATGGGGTGACCCTTTGAGTTGTGTACAAAGCTGCCCATCACTACCCCCCCGCTGTCCTTATCAAGTTCGACCCCTTCAGCTTGGACTCCAGTACCTCTGCTGCTGACCAGTGAGGCAGTGAGGGGAATGCCCAATGATTTAATTTAGTGACATGAAGACATCCCCTCTCCCCTTTTTAAATGAAATTGTTTGGTAAGAAGCCTTTTGGAAATTCTTTTTTCCCTAAAGTAAACTAAATACCGGCAGCATAAAATATGACAAAATGCTAATGAATTCAATGACATTTTAACGGCAGTCCTGCCCCCCCCCCCCACCCCAAGCATACTTACAATGTACCTTAATTAGACATCACTTGGCATTTAACCTTTTAGTATTGTTTGTAAACCTTCCACAGTTGTGACCTTTTTTAAAACGACTCTCCCACCGTGCTAAAAGCTTTTCTGGTGTGGGTCCTCGATCTGTTGTGAGTCGTAGGACTACACAGGACTTAAATGGAAGGAGTCTTTTAAGAATCTGGCTAGGACAATAACACCCCTCTTAATGGTACCCACCCTAATGGTGCCTGTTTCACCAGTCTGTCAGTATACTCAGCACATTGCTGCCCCCTTATCTGTAATACCCATACTCCCTTGCCTCACCCACACTGGTCACTGTATCATAGATTCACTGACTGTTCTCTGCTGCTGTATTATTTATTATTCTTTGACCTTCACATTCAGGCACTATGCACATATAATCTAAACACCCCCCCCCCCCCCCCCCCCCCCCGGGGTGTCACTGCAAACTACACTGGTTCATTTCTTGCTATTGCAGCAACAGAACAGCCTTCAGAGGCTGTTATCCATCTGTGGTCTGCTTGACTCTGGCTGGTCCAGCACCCTCGCCCCATGGGGCTAGTACATGCACATCTCCTTTGGAGTCTCTCCATGTAGTTCTGGACAGGTCTGGTATTGGAGGGAAACTTTGGGAGAGTGAGAGATGAAAGAGTACAGTTGCTCAATATGGGTATTAACTTTGGACAGTTTGTACCAATGGTTACTATTTTTTGTGTGTACAACTGAAATTAATTAACATAAAGTTTAGCTTAGGTTTAAGAACAACAGAAACATTTCAATAATTAGTTTATTTTTGTGTTTTTTTTTTTTTTTTACAAATTAGGCAGACCTCATAAACTACTCACCTTGATGTAGAAAATTTCTTAAGGAAAGGGACCACCCTGTTATTTAAGTTGCTGAAATGTAATTCTTGGCAATTAGACACTGCTCATGAAGCAAGGATAGATTTTTATCAGAAAAGGTGTGCTATTCATTAAACTATTTATTCGCTTATTGGACTGATGAAGGATGTCTTATACAGCCTGTGTTTTTAAACATTATCCATTTATATACCTGGATTTTTACAAAGTCCCCACCTGTCTCATGGGAACAATACCACCCATCTGGGATTCGAGCCTGAAACCTTCTGGTCACAATCCATTTTATCCTATTATGTAACACGATTTCCTTTTATGATCATTGCTCATGTGTATAGATCCTTCATTTCCTTTTGGATTTGGATCAGTGTTAAAAGAGCAGCAACAGCTACAGAAGAGAAAATGAAAATTGATAAAGTATTACCTTGGGGAGCTGGGTGGTCGTAGTCCCTGGTTGTTCACATCTTATACTACATGGTCTCGGTGGGCAGGATATGACCGTACACCTCCCCTTGCTAGCTTGGTGTACAGCGTGATGGAGTGATAGCTCAGACAGGCTGGATGTCTGCCTCGTTACGTCTTTCTAAGGAGGAGATTCAGTTTCCCATTTCCGCGAGAAAATATTCCACTTAGCGTTAAATAAGCTTTCTGCATACTGACTAGTATGTATCTGATAAGTACACCTTCTGAGGGCAGGTAAAGGCAGGGAGAGGGCGGGATTACATTTTCATGTGCTAAAAGCTTTGGGTACAGAACAAGCACTTTGCTGGGTCACCTTCTAGAAAGATGTCTTTTGTTTTCTTTAAAAACAAAAGGGCCTTAAAAAGCTTTGAACTGATCAACACTTTCTTCTCAGCTAAATACTGAACAAACGAATCCTTGTGTATAGACTTTGTGGTTGGCTGAGAAATTACAGCAAGTTTCAGGCATCATTCCTCAAGACAAAGAAAGAAGCTGGGATGGTAGATTTCATATTTCACCTTGAAGGAAAGATAAGTCAACAGATTTATGGGGCAACAACACTGTACTTCCAAGAAAACAGAAATGGAATGTAGTATTTGTTGCAAAAAAAAAAATGGTCATAAAAAATGTAGCAACAGACTGTTAAGCAGAAAGCAGCCAATCCCCAAACTCCAATGTCATCAAAAAAATGCAAATCTTGCTCAAGCCGTTAATCAAATCCACCGTAACATTTCATAACAATGGCCAGCGAGATGACTTTTGGTTTGCAGTCAGCTTGCAGTAAATTCCCAGGGTGGTACTTGTGGACGATTTCCCGTTTTCTCATTCTGTCTATGAGCTTGACTATCAGCCTACTTTTGCTTTTCACAACAGAGGAACACCGATAGCGGTCACGTATTGCTGGCCCATTGCCAAACTACAGAAAAAACTATATAAGGAAATATGGAACAAAAGCTAAATACTTCACATGACCTTTTTTTAGTTTATAAAACAGACATATTCCATCAAGGGCAAGGGCATTGTCTAATCAGTTATGTTCATGGAAATAAAGTGTTACTTTAAGCTGTAATTATTCCTAAAGAGTACGGACTGCACTGCAGGAAAACTGAATTCAGACAGTCACATGCAAAAGGACAAGGCAGGTATGGCACTGTGTGTGTGCGTGCGTGTGTGTGTGTGTGTGTGTGTGTGTGTGTGTGTGTGTGTGTGTGTGTGTGTGTGTGTTTTATATATGGCTGTATCACTACTAAATTAATTGCTAACAATTATTTTAACATTACGTAATACAAATATAAATCTTAAATATTCAATTCTTCGGTAATTCTGTGATCATTATAATCACCATGCTGGTATTCCACCTAAGACCTGCTGAGTTTATAGGCTCTAAGCTCACCATAACCCTGTACGGTCACTGTCATCATCATCATAATAATCATCATTAAGCACACATAACTGTGAGGTACTTATTTCATGAATGGCACAGTTGTGAGTCATCCATTCCTATTTTACTGCACAAAAGTGCAGGGGATGTATTGAAACCATTCTGAGAGAACTATTACTGACCTTCATTCCAACGCCTCTCCCGGATTCCCTAAAAGCACGTAAACATCTTCCCACTGCACAGAGCACAGCCAAACAGGTGCACTCCCTTCCCAGGGTTCCACCCTCCCGCGCATCGCCGTTAGGAAGACAAACTTCACTCTGTTGTAAGTCCCAGAATCCCCACCAACTGGCCATTTCTATAACCTGTCTCACTTATTCATGTGGACTCCAGATGAGAATCATTCTCAGGACCTATGGTGTATCCTACTGGAACATGGTTGGTGCTGTGTTTTGAATTATTCATGAACACTAAAACAACAATCAGCCGTCTGTTAATCCAACCCTCTACAGCTTTATGAAGAAATGAATTCGGTAATCAAAATTGATCACAAATCGAAGCTTGACCAAAAGTGCTCTTCCTAAATGTTTTTCTTTGTGATGTAACACTGTGACTCAGTGGGTAGCACTGTTGCCTTAAACTTTCTCCCTGGGTCAGTGTCAATTTCATCTTGGTACCCTCATTTCCAATCAGTTGAAAGTCATGTAGTTAAGCATATTAGCATCTCTAAATTGCCTGTAGTGTGTGTGTGTGTGTGTGTGTGTGTGTGTGTGTGTGTGTGTGTGTGTGTGTGTGTGTGTGTGTGAGTGTGTGCTGTGTGATAGACTGACATCCATTTAGGGGTCACTCCTATGTTGTGCTTTATACCTGTGATGGGTACCAGCTCCCCTGTAACCCTGATCAAGATAAGCTTTTGGAAGATAGATGGATAAATGTTTGTGAATAGTCCAGTAAAAGAAAAACAGATCCTGATTTAAGTTAGAGGGAAACTTTTGATTTGTGTCAAGGTTTATATTCAGTATTATCTATTTTGAAGCTGGTATTAGTGTTTCTTTTGAGCAATGAACTTTCTCCACATGTATGAAAGGAGAGGTCAGAATAGGTTATTGACTAAGCTGGATCTAGAATGTTCTATTTCAAACCATCTTTAGTCACCTTATTGGTGTGTTCCACCCCTTCATCTTTTCATGTTGTTAAAGCCTGGTTCTAGTAACAAGCTTATATTTCCTAAGAAATACCTTCCTAGTAGGTGTACCATTTGAATATTAATCCTAAATACACTTAAGTTAGCTGTGTAATTTAAACCTGGGTTTGATTACTTACAGGGTCATTATTGCTCTTCAAATTTTGAAATAAACTTCTCGAAATAAAGTATTAACCCCAACATTCAACACATCCGAATATGGCTGTTTTTCCAGGCTAAAATGTTATTAAAAGATTTTGCTCACATTGTTCAAAACATGAGTGTCTTTACGTGATGCTCTTGTTTCTTCAGAACAGGGCAATTAATCAAAAGGGAAAAAAAAAATGAACCCCAAAACATGTTCACATTTTTTCGCTCAATCTTTGAAGATGGAGACACGGCTTAAAACAGAGGCTGGAATTAAATCAAGCTATGATCTGGCTTTGGCCAGGGCTGACATTTTTGTCCAGCTTGAAGGGAGGGCTGTTTCATGGAGAATATGAACTAATACATCACCACTGTTAGCAGGTTTTTGGTAGATCATAACAGCTGCCGTGAATCATACTTGCACACAAACCTAGCCGGCGTTCCATGATGCCATCCATTCTACTTATAAATTGTACAGCCATGTTTATTTACACGAAAAACGGCAACCAGTCAAGTGCTTTTGCACTGCTTACAAGAATTTAGGTAAGAGTGCCTATGTATGGACGATAAGTGTGGTTTTACTGCTTCATCGGCAGAAGGTCACTTTCCGGAACAGGAAGTAAATTGGTTACTGATACTGAGATATGGAAGGCTAAAAATGTTTTTTAAACTTGGTCAAATTATGTGACAGTACTTTTAATCTGACTATGGCACATCGATAGAGGAAATACCACTGAGCCTTTTACCAATCAGATAGTCTAGATGTAAACTGTTTTAACTTAGTCTTGTTGGTTTTTAGGTTACAGTCGGTGTTGTGGGTTCAGAAAAGGAACAAAGGAAAGCCAAAGTTGTCTGAAGAGAGTCCATGTTCGGGCCGATGCACCGGAACGACGTGGGTCGACCCACATTTTCCACTTGCTTTTCTTGTTCCTCTGCTGCCCAGTCCTCACCAGTCTGACCCGCTAACTCACACACGCCACTTGCAGCCAAAACACACACAGCCTCTTTACCCCATGGACACCTGCCCGTGACACACAGCTGTCCAGGAAAACGGCGCCAATTGAGTGGATAAAGATCTCCGCTGCAGGAAAAAAAAAAAATGCTCTGGACGATGACCTTTGCTTAGGTTGAAGCTTACATCACCATGGTGTCCCACCAGGGCCTCCACCACCTCCATTTCTATTAACCTCATCTGTAGTGACTGCAGCAGCTGGTCGCTTTGTCACAGGATGACTGTCAAGGTGACTGACACCCTGACACATACTCCCCACCGTAACAGGCAGTGGTGAAAAGGCCCCTACTCTGAGCCCAAGCCTTATATAGGATTTGATCTCTTCTTTGTACACCTGAGAATGATCGATTTCACCATATCATATGAAAGTACATGCAACTGAGCACCTCTGTCAATGAATATCTACAACAATAACTTGACCAGGGAAGTGGTGGCATCAAAACCTGAGTTTCAGAACTTTGCATAAACCAGAAAACTCGCCTTTCCCTGTGTCACTATAGGGTGACAAAGTAAAGTGGAAACAAAGGAGACAGACAGGTCAGACGCAACGGGAGAAAAACAGCTAGACGTGGAAAGTGGCTCTGGAAAGTATGAGCAGGAGAGATGTTTTCAATGGAGAAAATTAAGACGGGATTCCCTTTACGCCGTTTTGAGCAGGAAAGCGAAAATGCCTTTCGTCTGTGCCGTGCCACAACAGAAGGGGCTCTCAGCCATCTTTACGAGAGCTGCCACTGCCCGTGACAGTGTCCAGGTGGAATCCAACGCAAACGACGTCTAAAGTGTGGTGAGGCAGCCCAGCCTTGAGCCGATTCCTTTCCCGTGATATCGTACCTTCTTCCTGGCAAGTGAATCTGCTCTGCACGTCCTGGAATTCACTAGGATGACTATCAAAGAATTGGTATCCAAAAATGCTAGTTATGATGAAGATGGTAGAGACCTCTGAAATGGCTTCCTTCCATCACGAGGCGGAAAAGGCAATACAAATGCTCACATTTTTCTTTCAACTGTATATTTGATGTTCTTCATCAGAAGGTTTAAATTTTATGATCATCTTTTGTGACGCAGGCTTTTTGTGAAAAGCAAAGCAATTTGAAAAATAAACTACATTTTGTTAGAAACTCAGTGATGGCTGAAATAAATATTTATGTCTGTGCTACTTCTGAGGAATGACTACCAAAAATTTCAGGCATTTGCGTAAAATTTGTCAGGTTTCCCTGAAGTGAATATACATCGCAGGATAGGGAATTAGCAGAAAATATTTCATTGGCGTTACACCAGGCACAGTCAGCGCTAGTCTGGTCCTACTCCCCACAATCTTAGGCACCCAGTTAACCTTACAATGCCACCGATAGCATGGGGCTATCGAGTGTATTCACTTCTACTGAGCATCTTGAAAGTATTGCTTGCTTGTTGTTCTTTGTTGCCCCGTTTGTGTGTCACTTTGGATCTGTTTGCTGGCTGGACTGATAGTTTGGTGTTTGATTCCTATGCTTGTCTTCGCGGTTATGGTTTTGAACTGTCCTCTTGGTTAGCCTGCCACCTTGGATTACCCGGTTACAACCTGGCCTGTCCTCAACTATCCCTGCTGTCCGAAAAAGCAAGTCCAAAATGCACTTGGATCCTGAGGTGGTCGTTACAGTGGGACCAAACTGATACGAAATTTAAACAGCTCCCTCATGCGGGTTAATTCAGTAACTCTGACCGATTGGTTCCACGTCACTGGGTTAAAAGTTCAAGATGGACCATCATTCCATGGTGAGGAGCATTCCGGAATTCTACCGCCAAGATAAAACCTTTGTCTGTGGGTCGACTGCATGTTATTTATACACAATTCAATTACATGGGCAAACTGCATGGCTGAAACAGCAATTAATAGAGAATATGAACTTGGCAGCAGAGGGCTCTAATGTGTTGCAGACCCTGATTGAGTCCACATGCCAGTGTAAAGCCACAGGGAACAGTCACGCTCCCTCTCGGTACACATATCACTTCTACATCATCAGCTGTTACCGTTAACTCTACAAGCAAATCACTCTGTGGAACAATTCTTGTCATACTCTCATCTTTTAATTTGGGTTGGGGGGGTTGGCTTGCAGAAATATGTGTGTGTAAATGAAACCGTCCACTTGTCCCATCCTCTGATCCCAGTGCAGCCTTTCGCACATTTGTCATGGATACTTAATACACAGAAGAATGTGCAAAAAATTAGCGAGCAACTCTGGGGTAAAAAAGAGGCACCAAGGTGACAGAAACAAATACATAGACACCGGTGGGGGGGTGGGTGGAACCTGCATGACAAAAAACCTCCTTGAAGCTTAGAAACCCAAAGTTCTCATGGGTTCCCCTGTTACCGATTACCGTGAAGTTCCTGACGACCACAGTGAATATTCTGCCAATCTGGTGCGAACTGCTGACATGTCTACAGCAGGCCCCAAAATGCGATGCAAAAGAGAAGGCAAATATTTACGAGCAGTGGGTAAAATAGAGATGCTCATAGAGAAAGTCTCAGTCTGTGACCACACACTAATACTGGACTAGTCTGTACTAGATCTGTTTTTCTGGAAAGACACAAAAAAAACGAATCTGAAAGACATGGCAGTTTCTGTTACATTATGTGTTTTTGATACCCTTGAGTAGCGACAGAAAGAATTTCCCAGGGCAAATTGATCTCATTGTTTCACTGTCCCACGATGTCACTGTAGCATGAGGCCCCTGGAGATGCAGGCTGATGGACATCAGAATGGAGAGCCGATGGAGACCAGCTGCTTCCTGCTTCTCCCCTCCCAGTCTCCACCAGCTGCTGATAGAGCACTGGGCGAGTATACTGGGACGGCAAGAGATGAGAGACCTAGGCTCTGATGCATGTGTTCTGAGTCTGACGTCCTCCAGCCCAGACAGCTGGAGGCAGGAGAAAGGGGTAAGTATGAATCATCTGGAGGTTCATGGAGACCCCGCACCACTGGGCCGTTGACCCACATTTCCTTCAGCGTGAGCCAAGCAGCACCGAGGCAAACGTTCCCCACACTGGGAATTATAAAAAAGAAAAATAGGGCCTTTTATAAACGGACGATGCAGGCGCCCAGCTTTCACACTCTGGGATGCCTCTTCCTCGATGTGTGCCGTAAGATGACACGTTTTTTGTGAGACTGGGGGCTAAATCGGAACTGGGAGGCACGATCCCGGTGGCGCAGATCGAGATCCTGGGAAGATAAAGCCCTCCAGTAAAAACGTCGCACGGATATTCTCACTGTTAAACACTTCAGTAACATCAAACAGAGTGTGAATACTTTGCCTTTTCCAACATATGGCAGTGCCTTATTATGAGAAGTCTGCTTAACCGCACCCGACCTGTGACCTCGGCCCCAGGAGACTAACGATGTACCTGACAACCTTTGACAGGAGAAAATGGTTAAAGTGTGGTTAGCGCTCAGCTAATATATGGTAGTTGAGGTTAAGACCTTATGTTTGAGCTTTCTGAAATGCCAGTCTTGGGAAGAAACCAATCTCTGCAGGACTTTCATCTCGGCGTTTAATTATAATCCTCTTTTACTGGTCTCTACTTTTGATTTATTTATAAATTCTGCAGGTTGGTTAAGAACCTCCACCTTATTTGCTGCTGTATGCTGAGATGTCAACTTTGGGTGGCTGGGATTTCAAAGGCATTAACAAGGTAATTAACTGTAGACGAGGACTTCGGAGCTGCTTTGGGACTCGGGGTTTGGAATTCTGCCAAGACATTGGGGTCAACACCCACTGCCCTTTGTGATAAGTGCTATGGGAACTTTTACAAACAGCCAGAGTCTGGACTTCAGCTTAATGCCTGCTGGTATGACATGTGGTGGGAACTGCCAGTCAACGAGGTCATATGTATTGCCGGCACGTCCACCTCCCTGTGGTGAGCCAGTGCCCGATGGAAGTAGCGACCCCCTTCCAAATGTGAAAACCCACCCATGTGATTAAGACACGCAACACGACCAGGACTAACCGTGATCTTTGTGAAGCACGGCGAGGCCTAGCCAAGAGACAGTAGGGCCTGAGATATTGGGTGGGGGGAGCTGTGGAGGATTTGTGGGGAATCCAGCGGTTGCATACCAGAGTCCTGGGAAACAGGCTGATGGGCTGAAGTCAAAGCCAGCTGAGGAAAGCTGCTATGAGAAGACACCCGGCCGCTAAACCGAGTGGATCGCGGGACAGGGGGCCAGGAACTCACTAGTGAGAGGACCAGGAGACAGGCGGGCACGGATCTATGCGCCAGACCTCAGAGTCTGGCGTCATGGCTGATTTGATTCATTTTCTGTCCTATGTAGCATGGCCTAACTAGCGGATTGTTTGCAGGGGGCCAAGAAAGTAGTGATGGGACAGATGAGGCTTCAAAACCCTAGTGTTGCATTGATTGGTAGCTCGGGAACCTCCCAACTACCGTAGATTATAAAGCAGCATTTCAGGGTAATCATCCATGGGTACCTCTTATCGTCTACAGTCACAATACCACCAGTGTCCTCTCTTCAGAGTCCTAAAACAGAGGCTATGAGACCACAGTGATGATCCCAGGCACAGTTAAACCACAGCTCAAACTGCCAGTCTACCATGACACTCTTACAACACCTGTATGACACCCTTATGACACCTTATGACACTAAAATCAAAAAGCAACATGCAAATGGTGAACTTTGCAGTTTATCCTCATGGAACTGAGACTGCATTTACTACTGAACAGTAATAAGTGCAGATTTCATGTAACTTTATCTATCACATATACTGAAATGGCTTGGATGATTTTCTGAGATACACATCGGTCAAAATCCTTATTAAGTGCTACATATTTATATATGCCGCATATGAATAAGCTCTTTTTCAGTCCGATTCATTTTTTCTCCACAGAAGTTTCCTCCGTCCAAAGGCCCTGTTTAAGAGTACATAATCTCATGATTATGCCTTATATCTTAACAGAGGACTAGCTGTCATAGTGTAACTGCTGTTCATGTGTAGAATTGGAGGAGGTATATGATCAGGGACACACACAGATGTAATACTATAGGCACTTTGCATTTTAGCATACGTCCTGAAAATAGCTGGGCATACCTTTCCACCCAGAAAATGCCCCAGCGACAGAATACAGGTTTGTTAATGGTGTGATCAGGAGCTGTTTCTAGATTCTTATACAACATCAAAAACATACAGTATGCCAATCACTCTTATTCTCTCACCGCTTCACGCTATGCACAGCTCGAATTTGCAGTCGCAAGTGTCAGAAGGGTGTCACGGAGTGAGTTAGACGTTCAAATCACCCTGCCTGAATTGCTGGAAGTAAAAGTACCTTGTTCCAGAGGTGAAGGACAAATTAAATTACAAATTCCTTTTTCTGACTATAGTGTTTTTTTGTCTAATCTCTAAGTTGGACTGCCTTGAAAAGGCACTTTAGTCGTTAATCCCTGTTTAATTTCAAAGCTGATAAAGTGCTTAGATATTTTAAGCAGGCATCTCTTAGGCCAGCTCCTAACCATTTATTTGCATAACTGAGGTTAGGAGGACCAGCTTTTCTCATCTTTGGTGTCACCCTTTCCAGTGGCAGGTGGTAAATGTGAATTCGGCAGGCTTTAGTATGTCTGGGAGAAAGGAGGTCTGTAAGGCTTGTGGCTCTCACCAAATGTGTGCCTATGTTGAATTTTTCCACTTTCTGACAGAAAGTCAGATGAAGGCTAATGGCTGAACAACAGGCTGACTTTCCCATGAAGCTGAATTCCCAAAATGCATCAATGTTGTATTTGCAATCCCACGTCTCACAGCCCAATTTAATTCAATTCAATTTTATTTATATAGTGCCTTTAACAAAAAACATTGACAGAAAGCACTTGACATAATCTATGGCCTGACGTCCCCAGAGACTAAGCCTAGGGAGGCAGTGGCAAGGAAAAGTTCCATCAAAGAGATGAAGAAATCTTCGGAGGAACCAGATAAAATGACGAAGGCCATCCGTCTCTGGCTGCCATTGAGCAGTATAGGTTCGTAGATACAGTATGGTGGACAACAACGCAAACGGGCAACAGTGTATTGGAGGAGGTAGGAAGGTAATCTAGGTCACATGTAAGTTACACAAAGTTAGTACCCATCAGTTTGCAGAGGCCATTCTATAATCGATGATCTCCCTGTGTAACACTCTTTCGAGCCCACTGCAAATGGTGTCTGTAATTATGAACCAATGGGCAGATCAAAGCGATTTTGGAAGAAAGTGGTACAGTCTGAATATTTTGTCACTACAGAATGGTTCTCAACCAATGAACATGTTCATCTGTGACAAAAACCCGTAGAATCACAACAAGCCCAGGCATGTTTTCCCAAGGACGGCTTCCAGCATCACCCTGACTAAACTCACCCTCCAGTTGCCATTGACAACCATTTGTTTCGAGGGGACAGTCTTTGTTTAAGGCACAGCTACACTCCCCGGGACCCCCAGATTTTGTAATTGACCCGATAGTCACGTCTGCCTTTTTTTGCTCTTTTTACTCTTCTTTTAACTTTACAAATTTTTTTTAGGCAGGTGGTCAACGTAGAGTCGCACTTGCATATAGTTTGTAGTCATTTATACTCATAAAAATCAAAAGACTTCCACGGTACTGTTTTTGGTAAACAATCTACATAAGATTCAATGGTAGAAGTCTGCTAGCTAAATGTCAATAATTCACTTACCTTGTAAGAGCCCTGACAAAAAAAACTGCCTTGTTTCTTGTAAACAGAGCAATGAAATTGAGCCTACATCCTCCAGCACCCCCAAGTCCAAGCCTCTAAGGTCAATGAAGGTTCAGCTTCGTCGGGTCTCTCAGTGTAAAGCTTCCACAACTGATTCCCCAGCCTGAGGAACATCTGATGACAAAGCAGCCCTTGTTTGAATTGATTTGTTCCTCGCCGAACAAGCCTAATTTTCCATCTGTTAGCCACCAGGGTAACAGTGGTTTGGGGTCAAAGTGACAGGTATTCTAGCTTCAGGCAAATTATGTGGGTATGTGGGCATGTTAACCTCTCGCTCACCTCACCCTGAGTGTTCTGTGTTGGCTGGGATACAGAAAACCGTGTTTGGGGTTTTACTAAACCACAGACTGGGAGCCACAACTCAAATTAAACATAGATCATCGCCCCAGTATTTCATAGTATGTCAGAAGGCCGCTTGTTGACCTTCTTTTTAGAAAATGCTGTATTTTGATGATCAAATTGTTACAGATTAAATATCAATAGATGAGTTTATGATTCATCTGTATATTTCAGTGACATTTTAAGTATGTTAGCCTAATTTTGACAGAACAAATGGTGAAAGGGTCAGGTTCATTTCCCCTGAATATCCCCAGTGAAACTCTCTGAGTGTTACAGATGGCTAACGGCTTTATTCATCCTTAATTGATGTACAAAGTACATCATTGGCAGTCCCAAAGATTCCAGTTAGTGACAATGGAGCTGTTCCCTTCTGAGCTTTGGATCCCTTTCTGAAGAAACAATGTGCATTTATTTATGCCTGACCAGAATCTGAGCCTGCCTGGCAGATCCAATGAATATGGGCCAACATCACGTCCAGTTTAGCTGGACAACACAAGTATCAGAGACACTTAGCTCCTCAGGAATGATGGATAACAGAACACACCGTCTCAGTAAATCAAATGTTTTTTTTTTTTTTTAATGCCAGATGTTTCACACAGTAATGGCATTAAACAAACATTATTTTCTAATTCCTTAGAACAATGCCAGGGAATGTTTTTTTTCCACTTTAAAGCCCAGGGAGGAAGACAAAATACAGCAAAAAAAATAGCAACAACAAAACAGAGTGCTTTTAATGAAGCTGCTTCCCACTAACAATAAAAAAAACTCCATAAATAAGGACTTGACAGATTTTTATTTCATTTTTTTCTGTGCTTGTGCTTTTTGCTTTTAGAGATTGTACAAGGTTTTCCAGGGCATAGCAGACTTTGCTATTTTTAGGGGTGTTAAGCAATGGCTAAAGAGGCTGGAAATTCACCTACCCACATGGTAGGTCCCTGTGACCAGCTTGACCCAGACATGAGTCAATGGGTGTTGAAGAGAAAGCATACCGCGATTTGGAACTGTCTACAACAGGGACCAAACACCAGATGACAGGTAATGGGGTCAAACAGGGTCATGTGGTGTGATCCTTCGAACCACCATTTTCTGCAGGAGCTTTTATCTAACACAAAATATAAGGAACTTCTCTATGTTTATATTTATGTTTATGCAAATATTAAATCCAAAGGAACTTAGGATTTTTGCCAGTTTTTAGAGCTGAATATTCACAGGTTAAGTGGCTTGCTTAAAGTTTTCAATAGCAGAGCCCCTTCAAAGACTTAAACCGACAACCTCAGACTACAGGTCCATGTCCTAAACTGACTGTCTTCAACCTGTGGTTCGCATACAGTTAGGTCCGTAAGTATTTGGACAGTGACACAATTTCCATAATTTTGGCTCAACGCGGCACCACAATAGATTTGAATTGAACCAATCAAGATGTGATTAAAGTGTAGACTTTCAGCTGTAATTCAAGGGATTTAACAAAAAAACATCATAAGAGCCATTTAGGAATCTCAGCTATTTTCATACACACATTGTCATGGATTGTGCACTGATTTGGCACAAAAAAAAGCAACAACCTCCAAAGGGAATTGAAAGTTTGGGGTCTCAGATTGGCATTGAATAAATGCGGATGGGAGTATGATGGATTAACAGACACTCAAACCTGAGTCACAGGCTGCAGCTGCAGTGCAGAATGTGAGTTAAACCTTTAATGTACAGCACCACCTCACAAGATCGGGGGAGGAAGGTTTGAGTGACCCTGTGGTGGAGCCTTGTAAGAATGACATCCTGAGCTGTATATGTTTAAATCACTCTGGGGGAAGAAAACAACCAAAGCTGCAGTCATAGGAGGTAAAATGGAATTATTCACATCTATACAAACGTGTTGCGTTTTGCTCAAAGACAAGCTGTCAGTTGTGTTTATGGGCTTTTGTCAGCCATACCTGCCAATGCACGTTCATAGCCCAGTGTGATAAAGACTCTTTGTTTTAGTCTCCGTTTCAGTAATACTCAGCTAAAAGGCCCATGTCATCGCTGCTGAACCATGACATCTTCACTTCTTTTGCCCAAAGAACTCTCTAAAAACTGCTGACAGAGTAAAAACTGAAGCACTCTTGCCTTTGTAACACAAGACTCTCGAGTGAGCAATTCTCATGCCACGTAGTGATGCCTAAAAGACGGCCTGGAACCCTGAACAATTCTGAGACAGGTAGGGCCCGCTTCCGAATGAGAACTAGAATGATTCCTGACCTTTGACCCTTCCATTTTTGCATGTTGTTTCCTCTCCAATGATAGATGTCTTCAAACAGAACAGCCATGGGAATTATGAGTATGAAAATAACTCCAGAGGAAAATGGCACAAATAATTTTAATGTCTTTTTTTCCAGCAGGACTCTATACACTAACACTCCATCAACTCGAAAGTTTCCTACAAATGCAAAGGTGGGAGTTGATTTTCCTTACAGGTTTGTCTCCAAACAGAGATTTATTTATTTTGTGCTATACGGATAATGAGTTTCTTGGGAGTTCTTCACAACAACCATGCCAAAAAATGGCAGAGTCATATCTACAACTGAGGAAAGAATTAGATATCAGTCACGTCAGTAAATATTTGACTTCACAAATAGGAAACAGTGTAAAATTATCTGTGCCCAAGAGTCATGAATAATATTATGCAGTTATAGGATTGCGTGTCTTAAACAGACAGCAAGGAAATGTGACAGAAACCAAAATTAATTTGCCAAATTAACACCCTGTAAAGCGATCAAATCAAACGTGTTAGAACTCGTGGAACAGAACATTGTAAATAAATACAAGAAAGAAATTCCCCACTTTTCAATCCACCCAGTAAAGTCGCTCTTAATTTCAGTAACGTGAGAGACTGAAAATGTGAGAAAGGGTTTCAGCTGATAGAGAGCTGGCCTTAAACAGTTTCTCATGGCTGAATGACAAATATAGTCCTAAAGGCATTAAATGATGCTGAAATTTCTTCTCAGCTGAAAGTACCCATCTCCACACGCATGTGCATTTTGCTTCAGACTGAGATGAAGACTGTCACTGGCTCACATCTTGACTAAATCTCATCAATGGGGCTAACCTAACCTCAAATTTCTGTCCTTTCATAAGCTGAGTGACAGATGCGAACAGGTGCTGTATTAAGCGTTGCAATTCCATCCATCCATCCATCCATCCATCCATCCATCCACCATTGGTTATCCAGCATAGTCAGGGTTTACTTTTGTTTTATCCTCTTCAATTTACATGATTGAATTCATCATGGTGAATTCATCATGGACTTTGTTAAAACCAAATGTTCAAAAGACAGACATTTCAATGTTTTTTTATTGAAAACGGCCCAGGAAAAGCACCATAGTTTAAATGTGACACATGAAGGATGTCACATTTTGGTCTTTCAAATGGATCAGACTGTACCAAGCTTGACCAGTATGTGAATAACTTCCCATTGTTCATGTGCTTTTGTATAACCGTGCCCATATTTGGAGACATTGTGTATCTCCACAGAGGTCTATTCTTCAACACTGATGAGGCTCCATGTGCTGCCAAAATGTTGTTATGTATTATGTCAAGATAAAGCCAGGACATTAACACAAATTATTTTTTCAACTTCAGTCTGTGGGTGTTTTCTCGGCAGTATACTTTCTGCCGGCATTTATGGTTGTACTGAAATGCAAAATTATATGTACTCCATTTAAAGTAACGATATGACCAAAATAAAGCAAATTCAAGATTCACATTTCAGACCAAGTATTTTTGCTTGATAACCAGTTGGTTTGGCAACTAATTGTCACCTAGAAGACCCCCCCCACTAACCAGCTGTGGTCATCTTGAATTACATTTGGGGTTGTGCTGCCACCTGCTGGTGTACCAAACATACGTTCTTTAAATAAATAAGGGAATGACGCTAACGTGTGAACGCTGCCATCTAGAGGTCATGACATTCTCATTCTCTCTATCCTTGCTGTTTTTTTGTTAGCGTTTTATCATATAGATGTTTTTAATTGCATGATGTTGTTTGCTTTTGGGCCTGTAATATAATTATTTAGTTATATATATGTATGTACTGATGTAGCAAGATTATGTTTTTTTTGGGACATTTTGGCCCTTAAAATCATTAGTATTTTTAATAAGAGTTAACCATCCATCCATCCATCCATCCATCTTCTATTTATCTTAGAATTGATAACTTTACGCAGTAGATATCTATAGAATTCCGGTGTTTTTTGCCAATTATATTCCCTGCTTAGCTGAATCCAGTCTTAAAGTGCCAGGTCCTCGTGATTAATCAGCCCTGATATCAGAGCACTGACTTTGAGCTTTTGCGTTCTGTACTCACACCTCAGTAACTTGATTATGTGAGCACCTTGCTCTTGACAGAAGTGTTGGGAGGGGTGTACTTCTGCTCACATCATGATTTTGATGTGATTACGCTAATCAGCAAAGTGGAACTGGGTAAAAAAAGCAGATTAGCTCACATCTGCAGTCCTAAGAATCGTCTCCCATAATCATTCCCCTGTTGACCACATAAATAACAGCCATCGACCAACTCAGACTCTGGGATTTGGCTCACTCCCACTCTGTAGGCTATGCCAGCCTGATTGCTTAGAAATGGGGGGGTGGGGGTAGAAGAGAAGCCTATTTCCTTCACAAATTACACCAAACCACTGCTAAATAGCATTTACTTCTGGTTGAAGTTAAAGGGGGCTACCAAACACATTGCAATCTGATCACCTAGACCCAATGCAGATCATTCTTGGTGGCTGTTGTCTTTGAGTGGCCAATGGACTTCTCTCATACACTCACTTTATCGTGCACTTATAGATTTGTACTTGGCCCTTTACTCAAGAATTAAATGAGCCTGGAGAATGAAAACAACTGGATTCAGTATAAAGTGGGGGAACTGATGTTTGAACACAAATATTTACACATGAGATATGGTTCAGAGATGTGACGCAACATTAGTAACGTTATAGCCAACACAAGCAGGCCGGTGACACTTGACAAATATGGGGATATGAGCGCAATTCTGTGGGCATGGAAGTCTGCACCTAATCACCCCCCCCTTAGCAACTAAGTTTCTAAACCTTAGGCATGACCATCTGACTCAAATTATATTTGATTTAGGGATTAACAAAGCAGAACCCAGCTGTGCCACAATGTAAATGTCAGGCGTCTTTTAAGGGATTAGGATTTAATGGCCTGTTTTTCATGCTCCAAAGAACGACATTTTTTCTGAACAAGTTAGCATCAGGCAGCACATGATTTAGGCTGACTGAACCACTTATTTATTAGTCAATTAAATAATAATAATAATAATAATAATAATGATCATTATCAAGATAACATATTCATGGTTTTGTAATGTATTCATTGCTACAACCTTCATTAGGAAAAACGGTGGGAAGATGATTATATACTTATTATATATCATACTAAAAAATAAGATTTATGCAGCTGTATTTTTTGTAACTGGGTCAAAAAGCTACCAACAAAAAGGATTTTAATACAATAACACACCAAATGGTAATAAGCATCACTTGTAAGACTTTGGTCACATGATTCGATTCATAGTCACGTGATGCAAAGTGGTACTCAGCATTCCTGAGCAGCTAGGTAGGAATATGATTGCAGGGCAGCCAGGCTGGGCTGCATTAAGATGTGTGTGCATTCAAGGCCAACAAAAAGTCTGAGTCAATACTAGTTATAAATAGAAATCCATAATGAGAGTTTACAGATTTTAAATGAGTGATGACTAATATGCTGATGAATGCAGGTTCATGGAAAGGAGATATTCTTGTGTGTGCATTTTTTATTTTATTTTAAATTGTGATTTTTCTTCTTTCAGAGTTTTGAATGCACATTGATGTTTCTGTAGATAAACTATAAATTTCAGTCTGTTAGGTAGCTGTGTTTCAGCATGTGGGCCAGGAAACTCTATAACCCAACTGGATTATGGCCTCATTAAATTTCCCATCGCAGACTTCTGACAATGAGGATAGATTCATATTGAAAGAGTGGTTTCTGGAAACATAAAATATTCCCGCTGGCTTCTGTGCGATATCAAGTGACGGGTAGAAAGTGTGCATTTGGATCCTCTCTTCATTGCCACTGTTTTACTTTTTTAAACACTATTTCCACCATGAAGTCTGGCGAAGGCACATGAAGCATCTTAGCCTTTATCGTGTTATATTGTGTTATGTTAAATTTTACATTCTTCTTGGTACTCGAGGGTGTCTTTTCATCAGCACAGTTAAGCGTACAAAATTTCTGCAACAACTCAGTCTCCAGATCACAAAGGAACTTCAGAACACCTGCCCTGTGGAAAAAGCATATTCTAGTTTTTCCACAATGGCACTAACATACTAGCACCTCCTGTTACAACTTACCAAACATTTTGAAAGGCCCCTCACAAACTGCATCTTTTTATGACATCATGACCACGCTGCATCTACAACAACAGGTATCATAAGATAAATTTACCCAGTAACCAATATATGGGAGAGCCTAGGAGAGAATCTGTGGAGAAGACAGCAGACACTTCAAACTTTAGAGAGTGTTCCTCGCAATCTTAGTGTGGAAAACCACAGCCAGCCAGGCAGATCTAACCGAATTACGGTGTCGGCCATATTTTCTAAGAGAGGTACAATGAGCTGCTGGAAATTGTGTGTAAATGTTTATCTGACTGTCTGACTAGAAGCTCTTTGTTTGTAAAGTGTACTACAACTTTGAAATTTGCTTTGGATACACATATGAACACTACAGAGTAAAAAAGAAGAAAATACAATGAACCAAGCATTATATTTGAGTTACATAAAGAGTGTGACACGTCCAAGAGCTACATTCGATTCAAAAGTGCGTGCGGCGTGGTGATTGATATGTTAAATTAGATTTTAACAGTGCCCCACGTGTGCATGACATTATCCCTAAACTAACTCAAAGTGCCACTCAGTTGAGGTCTCATCTGCCCAAACACAAAGTTATTAATTCCAGGTTTAGGCTGACATGGAGTATCAATCTCCCAGGAGACAGGTTCTGCTCTCTGTTATTTAGTCTACGTGGGTCACTCCCGAAACTCTGAGATGGTGTCACTTGGCCATTTTCTGTGTCATAGGCACACATTGTCAAAGCATATGCTCACGTCATACGCACACCAAGAAAATGAGAGAACTGAAGGAAGAGGAATCCATTATAATGGAAACTGGGCTGGTCAACAAAAATTCAGAAAGTCAGTAGTGAAGTGCTCATCCACCTTTGAAATCCTTTTATTTAACTCCAGATCCAGCTGTAGCATAGCTGTGTGGTGTCACCGTGACAGAGAGAAACCAGCATATGGTTAGACAGCCCAGATGGCACATAAGTATGTGGGTGTTAATGGGAAACACACACCATGGCCAGATCACGAGTAGCTTAAGATGCAATGACTTTTACATGAACATTTCCTGGGTTTGATTTAAAAACAAGGACTATTCTTCAGTGATTGGTCTTTGTAATAAGGCCACCTAACTAGAGGTTTTGCAAAGGCATGTGATTTAGAAGTCATGTGACGTGAATCCAGTTAACAATAATTCCGTAAACAGTGAACCGTGAGACTCATGCAATGGTCGCAGATTGAAACACACAACATATGACGAACGATATAATAAGCAGTGATGAGACAAATGAGGCTTCAAAACCTGTTGTGGCTGGTAGTGTCCCCAACTACCAATCAATGTAACAGTAGGGTATTGAAGCCTCATCTGTCCCATTACTACTTTCTTGGCCCACCGTGAGCTACACACTAGTTAGGCTGTGCAACATGGTGCAGATTATGAACCCAATCAACCCTGATGGCTGACTCTGTGGTCCTACACACAGATCCAAGCCCACCTGTCCCAGGCCCTCTCAATGTTGAGCATTCAGGATACTCCCACCCACTGTGGCTGTTGAAGCATTATTCCATCACTAGTAATAGTTAATTACTCAAACAAAATACTCTTGTGCAGGAAGTTTCCAGCTCAGAAGGCAAGACATTAGGCGAACAAATCCCTGTAAATAAAAAAAAATCTGAATATTTGCATTTAAGCCAACCCAGATGAAATGGATGTGTTTGGCTACTTTGTGACTAAATTCCAATCAAAGTATTATTGTAAAATCCAACTAGATTCACTAACATTAGGGATTTCCAACCTAAAACATTAAATGCCTTCACTGCCGTCATAGAATTAGGGGTAAGAAACAGGCTGGGACCGGTTTAAGTCTTGTAACTGACTGACAACTGAATATATTTTGAATCACCTTAATCACAATCCACAACCACCACCACAAGCTCACTACTTTGACCACAAACCTACAGCATATGAATCCTTTTTGTGAGTGAACGTGTGTAGAGTGAAAAACAGGCTTATTACCCCAGATGGACTTGATTACTGTCCCAGACGTTTTGCAGGGAACTCACGTGTAAATGAAATGAGCTCGGTCAATGCGGTCACACAGAATAGGCTAATTTAATCCAGTGTGATTTTATCCTATTGTTGTTCAGGCCTAGACATCACGTTTTGACTATTAACCAAAAAAATGCTTTGGTTCAGAAAATATACTGTGAGAGGGTAGGACAAGGACATGCAGTGGCCTTAGTAAATAAAATACCAGACATTATCGTTATTTACATTTTCTGAAATGCTTTACTTACATATGTTGGAACACTGTTGTCAGCGTCATGCTAATTTGCCCATAAAATTGTTCAACTAAGATGAACAGGACAGTGTGGAATCAGGCAAGTGGTAGGAGAGATCTGCAAGTCAGGAAGTTTTCCGAAGTTAAAACGGGTGGATGGGTCCGATTTCAGAAGTAAGCAAAGTCTGGAGAGTGTGGGGAATGGGGGTGGGGGGGATTAGCCAGGGCAAGAGCCATACAAGTAACTGATACCTGGGTTTCAATAGCAGGCAGCAATTATCGTAACTGCCGTAGTGGTGATGGGAACGGCTGACAGCCGTGTCATCCCTGTTCAGACATTTTGGTGTTGCTCTTTTCGAGTGTGCGGTGAAACTGAGGAGGTGACTAGCAGTGCGGCTCAACGATTAGCCAAGAAGAAACAGATACGCTGTACTGGCACAGATGCCTGGCTGCTACCGTTAGACTGACATCAAACAAAAAATAAACAAGGAGATGCGCATTTATAGGATTGCATCAACAGCACACAGGAGTTCCAGGGTGTTCGTCTCTAAATGTAGGCCACGGTACGTAACCTAATTCATTCCACAAAATGTTTTGATCAACCACAGCAAGCCCATCATTCTCTGACCAGCTTGGAGTCGGAAAAGCCATTTTTACTGTCAACTTGGGCTCCATTATATCAATGAGTATCTTGTCCCCAAAGGTTACTAATGCATTCTTGGGTTTGTGTAAATTCTGTATCGTTAGCAGTAAGATTATATCTAATTTCACATTGAAGATACATGTGGGAGAGGAACACGTTTGCCATTCTGCTCGGAGTGTCCACGTGAAAGCTTTACAGCAGGAAACAACACACTTGGAAAGGACACATCTTGTGGATGCATCTCAGTTCCAGAGATGTTCCCATTTCCTGAGAATACGTAGCATCATGACTTAGGGAACAGGAGGGCACTCTGAAATCTCTGAAAAGCAGGCAATTCGTTGAATATTTTCCAGGAATAATACACTTGGCCATTACCCCCCTTGAGCCCTAGATAGATCCCAATGGCCTACCACCTAGTGTCACTCGTCTTGTTGCGTTGCTCTGATCGTTAAAGACAAGCCATGCAAAGTGATGTTCGTGATGTAAAACTGACTGCACAGGCATCCTTATTTCAGAAACATCCTCCTGTAACAATGGCAACGAGGCAGACCCCTCTGCCTTTGGGGGGCAGGGGGCTGCATGTCAATATTCCTTCCTTTCACTGTCCAAATGCCCTTGGGTGTATTTGTACTGTGTTGATTTGTAAACCAAAACAAGATGGAACAAACAACAGAACTTTGTCAGTTTTTTTTTTTCTGAGAACACATCTTTTATTGTTAGTCTTACATTTGATTTTTTTTGCTTGTATTATGCCTGATATATTGAAAAACATATCTCAATTTCCCACATATGACTGAGCAGAATAAATTAAATTTATGAGTTAACGGAAAACATATGCTATTCTGATCAGCTGTATACAAATCTCAACACAAAAATTTCAATTTCTTCTTCCATGAAGAATATGTCCAACAGCTGAAGATGGCCACAAAGGAATATATTTAGAGACAATCCTTACAGTCACAATTAAATTCTGGGTTCAGTCTGAAACAAGGAAGACTTCAGTAAGCAACTGGTTTGGTTACAGAGATCAGCAAACACATACAGTACAACGAAGATTAGTTCTTTAGGGGGGATCGGTTATTTAACTTGTTAAAACCTCAGTTCAATGCAGTTTTTTTTGACTTGGTAGTGTTAAATAACACCCTGATAATTGTCTTTAACAAGGAACATGATGGACTTTAGGGAAAAAACAAAATAAAAAACAATCAGATGTTGTGCTGATGAAATTACAGATATTTCAAACCAAACTAGGAAGAACACATTATGATAAACAAATCCTCTTTATTCTTCAAAAACACTGCAAAGAACCAACCGCAGAAAGAACCAATGAGAAGCAGATGCCAGTGCATACCCAGAATGCACTTTGAATGAAAGGAATGTGCTTCATGGTTCAGTGGAACTTCTCAGAAGTACTATCTGCGTCCTGTGTGTGTGCAAAGAAGCGTCAGACTCAATCCAGAATGGCAAAACCAAGCTGAATTTACAAGTATAATGGCAGATGGAGAAGATCAGAAAATCGTGGAATCTTCATAAGGTCTAACCGTCTGAAAACATTGCTGAATTACCGGAGCAAGGTTATGATGACAAGACGTGGAAAAGAGACCAGGAATGAAAGCCAGATTTGTAGAAGTAGGTTCTGGAAGGACAGAGAGGCTCTGAGACAGGTGGTACAGTCAGGAATCCTCTAGATTTTGAGACCAAGACTGCATGCTGTGTTCGAAAGGACAGAGCGCAATGGAACCGCCGGCTATAAAACTCCAACACAGCAAGGTTTTGGAACAATAATAGTTTAAACAGCTTGAAATGTTCAAGCTTCATATCTTTTAAGAAGCTTGTGTTACTGTCCTCGTGAACATGAGGAACCAACATTGTTTAGGCTTGGATGTCTGGTCATGTGTCTGTACGTTTATGAGGTACACAGCATGATCTTTGGTGAGGTTATCAACACATATCTTCGATTTTGCTAGAACTTTTAATATGAACCCAGGGGTCACCCAATGACACTATGAAGTGCTACAACACAAGCAACACCTTACAGATGTTTGTCTGCGTGTGTGTGTGTGTGTGTGTGTGTGTGTGTGTGTGTGTGTGTGTGTGTGTGTGTGTGTGTGTGTGCGCAAACTTGTTTACGTGAGTGTAGAGACAGGATTTTCTTCTGCTACTTTAATCCTGGAATTTTTTCCACAATACCAGCAGGTCTGTGCAGCAGGGTTCTCTGAAACTCCCTGTCTGGCCACTCATGGGTCAGGAACTCAGGAGTGGACAGAGACAGTACAGCATGTGCCTGAAAAAGGTAGGACAAAAGACATGCTCATTAAGCTGCTATACACAAAGAAAGACTAGAATGCTCATGCTATTAATTCTCAATGATCGCTGAGTATTTCCTTTTTGCATGCATGTATTGTTGTCACCCTAATTCTTCTCTGAATCCATGCCAACGTTTATGTGTGCTGGTGCATATACACATTTTTCTAAGCATACATCCAAGCTAACAATCACCTGTTGATGCCGAGGTCCTGCAAAGTCTTTAGAACTGTCTCCCACCTTGGTGTGGACTTGGGGCTAAGCAGGTCTGGGATCAGATCTGGAAATACAGGGATGCAGACACATGGACTCTGAGACTGGAGACATGATCTCCATGGTAAGCATTTCACATTGCCATCTTGCCTCATGGAAACTTTTTACCCACCCACAAAGACATCAGTCTTTCATATTTTATAATCATTTTGTCTATAGCATTTTTGCTTATTACTACTGCTGCCTACCAATTTGTTTATATTTTTTAGGTTCTAATTCTCCATCAGATAAATAGCATTGCATCTTTAATTTCATAATGCAAAACCAAAAGGACAAATTAGGATATTCCAACACTGTATGTAATTAAATTTGTAAACTCTGTAGTCTGTTTCTCAGCCTACTTGACGTAGTTTTAGCAGCAGAAATCAACACTGCCTGAGAAAAACATTTTGGGAATTTTCCACCAACTACCAGAAAGGGAAAATACATTAAATGCATGTGCAGATTTAAACTCTAAGGTAAGACCATCCTGAAGATTCATCCAATGAGAACTAAATGGATTACAGAGAAAGGCCCATTAACAGAGATCTTAACAGCACATTGCTAACAGCAGATCAAGAGACTTGATGTTATTTTTTTTAACCATCCCTTGAATCTTTGTTCTTTTTTATGCAATCCAGGATTTCATAGCTGTGAAAAAGTAAATTCCTCAATCCAGAGTGATTTATCTGCAAGTTAGTTGTAACATTAGAAGTGGTGAGTCATAAACTGTAGACCCTTTGTCCCTGCCCTGGTGGCAGAGTTAGACACTGACCCAGCAAAAGACTGCCTCCTTCTCCTGAGGTCTGTGCTCCAGACGAGGCTGGGCTGGAAGGACACCTCCGAACCAAAGAGTCTCTTGCATCACCCACAGGCAAACCACCCAGCTGGAGGTGCTATTAAGGTTTGCAATGCTGACATCCAACTACCTGGACACAGCTTACACATACATAAACAGATATTTTACAGTTTCCAGGGCCGCATCTCTTTTGCAGCACATCATGCATTTGAAGGTTTGCATCCTGATAGGTTCTCACAGTTTTTATTCTTATCTTATGTACATAACGCAAGAGGTTTAGGAGTCGATAAGTGAATGAGAGACCTGTTACTAGAAAAAAACGTTAGAACCAATTAAACGACAGGAATGTTTGCTGAAAACTTACCTGCAAGACCTCCAGGGACACTGACTGACTCAACTGACTGACTGCAAGCTTTTCACACATTGGACAAAAGCGTCTGCGCAATAAAAAATAACATTTGAATGTAAATATTAGCCTGTCGGCATTACATCACTCAGCAATACAGCAGAAACCCCAAACTGATTTAAATATTTTTTCTTCCAGTACAAAAAAATTTATATGCGTTGTAGAACCTATCCATTTTATGCTAAGCTTACGTAAGATGTTAACATTTCTAAAAACATTCATAATTCATCAGTTTTAATGAAGGTAAGCCAAAACCAATAGACATTAAAATAACATATTACAGATGTTGTTGTACAATGTTGGAAATTCCACAAAAATTATTTTACAGAGGCCCTTAAATCAGGTTATCTTTCCCGTTTCCGAGACTGTTCACATTTCTGATTGTGTGTTTGAATTACAGCTTTGACTTGTTTTCATTTTTGAGATTCCATATGATGTTCTGTTATCAGAATGCCATTGGTGTGAATCCTAATGCTTGATCACCACTGTTTTCTTTCTCACCCCCCACTCTGTCTCACAACAGGACAACTGTCCAATCCATCTCTCTGTAACATTCCAGCATCTGGGTTTATTAATCACCACACCCATCTGCTAGATAATGATGTCACTAAACTTGTCGATTTGGGTCTAATCCTCATGGGTTTAATGTTCCACTTATTGCCAGAGATGTGAACCACAGAGCAGAAGTTAGGGAGCATGGGCTGTTTTGATAGTGTGGCACAAAAAAAAACTTTTTACTGCTAGCTTAGGTTCACCAATCAGATTTGGGTTTCATGCTTACTGTAGATCTTTCAAAGGATGAGGCTGAAAATCCACTATACATCCCTAGCACTCTACACATTCTGGCTTCAGAAGTAGTGACCATGTAAATACGTTTGTGTTGCATCACAACACCACGTTTGTCATTTGGAATCATGCATTATGCATTTGTAGAGGTGGCTGTTTTCATCGAACTGGTTCAGGGGAAGCACCTTGCACAAAGGTACAACAGCAGTGCATCACCAGAGATTCCCTGGAGCTAATGGACTCTGGCCAATCGCAGAGCACCAGCAGGGCCTTCTAGTCTGTCATTTAGGTACAGGATCTACAACTGACCTAGCGACTATCCATCCACTTATTAGCATTTCACCTCCTGCTATTTCATGTTTAAGTCAGCTTTTGCTGCTCCATTTACATGTGACAAGACATGCACACGTGTGTGGCTACATGTTTAAAAACTGAACCCATGGTGATTTTCACAAAGGATGTGTATGCAACAAAAATATATATTTTATCTCAAACTGAGTTCCCCAAATATACCACTGCTTGCAACACTGCACCTTATCTGCATATTTGCTGCTCGATCTGCTAAAACAGTTTAAAGCAATTCAACAACTGAAGTCATAAACTCAACATAGCTTACAATTAAAACTTCAGGAGGTACTTTAATAGAGCTTAGGAATTACCATTGTTCTCTGTTCACTTAAACTTAATAGTGTGTTTATGGTCCATATATCACCGTTGGGATGTGGCTGTGTTTCTTTAAGTCCATAATCATTCCAATGACCCAGACACAGTACAAACAGCCCCGAGTCCATACAGAACCATTTCGGGCATGAGGAAAGAATCCTTTATTTCATGTGGTTGCAAATACTGGTGCTGAGTGTACAGACTGAAACACTAAAGAAAATGGTTAGGAAAAGAGGCAAAAGCAGGAGACAGATGACAATTGAAAGAAAATCCATTAACAACGAATATCTATTGTGGACTGAAAATATCTCCAGTGTCTTAAGCCTGTATACGGTGTGGTTTAGAACTGACAGCACCCCCTGCTGGACAGTATTCTTTCAGAAATGAGTAAGATGTTCTGCTTTCTTCTTGGTTGAATCCCTTTTGCTGTTTGTTCACAAAATTGCTGAAAGCTTCTTCTTTTGATTCTGCCAAGCCATAGCCCACTTGCTTCATTTGGTGGAGAAATGAAATTCTGGTAAGAGTAAAATCCCCAGCCATAACTAATGCTTTGCAGTCTTCATCAAAAGAGACCAAACAAAAAGCATTTTCGGGGTAGGGGGTTAAACAGGCTCCCCACTAACGACCCGTCCAAATGGTATGTTGAGAGGCATCTCAGACCTCTGTCTTAGTAATAGGAGCCAGAGAGACTTCTGGGAAAAAGAAACACAAATGTAATCTCAAATTCTCCCCCAAATGAGTTGCTCTGCAATCTCATCTGAAAACAGTATTAGAACAAAATAAGTCAATACATGGAGAACTGTCTTCCTCCCAGAACCACATAAACAGACATCCCTAATAATAAATGAAAAACAAGATATAAACTTATCTGACTAAATGTGTTTCTGGCCAACTCTTACTTTTAAATAAAATCACTTCAAAAACAGCTCTAGACAACAATATCCTTTTCCAATTACAAGGCATCTGCAGGAAGTTATTCGAACATAATGGCCAGCTAGTCCTGAAAACATACTGGTAAATACGGTATGACAAAAGGTGCACTGGGCTCGAAAGAGGTACAGACAGGGTAGAGGGCGAGCCAGCTAGGGGTCAACTTAATGAAGTGTTGGCTCCAGCCATTAAGACATAGCATTCAGTTGAATAGTAGCAAAGCTCCAAAGCCTTAAATGGTACAGCTGTGCACCCATGAAATGCTGGCAGCACACGTACCCTTAGAAAAGCTGGCTGATTTGGAGACCTGTGTTTCTGCCTTCTCTGCAACATGCAGCTCGTATCAAAGCTGCCCATTGCACGAGTCATTGGGATAAGAGGATGCAGGAATGAACATAAACAAATGGAAGCAAGTCCTTGGCATCAGTGTCAGGGCAGAGAAGATGATGGGTTGTTTTATTGGACTGATGATGCTCAATTCCTTTGCCATTGTACAAGAACAGATACATAGAAATTCTGTGATTTTCGCATACCCTGTCTTGATCTCCTTGAGACACACAAACACATGTATGTACAGTTAAGAGCAAGTTTTGGGGTCAGAGCACTGAGTCAGCCAGCCATTGGACCAGCCAATCCAACCAGCCATTGGATTCAAACCCATGACCTTCCTGTATTGGTGACCCAGCTCTACTGAAACAAAACATAATGACAGGCTGTATTTTGAGCACTCAGACCCATTCATCTGATGCCTTTGAGTGAGCCGGGTTCATGAAGTCTTGTTTCAGATCCATCTTCCACTGTCTGAGTCAAGGTGCTCAGTTCTACACGTTTAAAAATACCTGCCGAATCTGTTTTGGCAACTTAGATACCAAACCGTAAACTGATCAGGTCTTGGCCTAAATCACTGGTCATAAATACACCAAAAAAATGAACCATTTGGCCTTGGTTCAAAAATGCACTTGAGAAAGAGGCATTAGGTAATTATATGGGGAATAAGTTGGATATGTTTGTCTGGCCAGCGTGAAAACAACTCAGTATAATTTTCTGCTGGACCACGTCTCAGTACTTTCAGCTGAACACAACCATTTAAGGGGAACAAGTCTGGTGCCCACCATTCAAACCACGCTATTCTCACAAGCTTGCTGGTCATTGAGGGCTTTCGTGGTGAATAATTCATTGTAGAGTGAATGACTGTGCAGACTTTGAATCTATATTAAGTGACTGTGCAAACCTTCAGTCCAGGTTTGGAATGAATTACAACCTACAATCAGAAGGGTATAAGCATAGAGGATTAACTGGTGACCTCATGTGTTATGATAAGTAAGTGCTGTTGTCGCATATCAGGCTAATATTACTCCATGGATTGTGTTGCTGTTAGAGTAACTTTTAAGGCATCCTCCTTGGGGGCTGACCTTGTGGTGTAGGATTTTGACATCATATGTTTGGTGTTCCTTCTCAGGGGAGCTGGCACGAGTGAAGCAGTCATACACACATTAGTGTAAGCTCCTTCCAATTCTATGTCTGGCAATAGACTGCTTGATATAACCATCGCAATCTGTGTCTGAGAATGCGTGGGTAATGTGTGAACTGACTTTGGGCTACCCTGTTACAAGTCTCTTTAGCTCACGGTTGCACTTTTTTTCAGCCTGGGGTCAAAGCCACACAGAGACGCACAAATAAGGACTGTGGCTCAGTAAATGCAGGGTTTTCCACCCGTATGTTTCATTGAAACTGACTGGTGGATACTCACAGCAACAGAGACACCAACTAACTGAGTCTCATTCCCACAGTGACATATTCAAATGCCAGCATTGTCATTGAGAAGGAATATGGATATTTACCCTGCAGCCACAAAATTCGCCATAACACAGAGAAGGCTGTGCTGATCCAAAAAGATAAATAAATAACATGACAATGAAAATCCCAAAAATGTGTGTTTGTCATGTTCCTGTTGTATTGTTGATGGAGATATACTCTAATGTTATGCCCACAAATTGCTTTGTCAGACCACAATCCAGGATCATTGTTATGGAGACAGTGGAAGCCATGTGGAGAAAGGGCTGCAGAAAACCAGGACCTGCTCCAGGAGGTTCCATCCGGCCTGCAAACAACCATTGTGACTTGCATCGACACTGTTAGCTGGCAGTATAGCTTGTAAGACAATTCAAAAGTTATCTGTCCCTTTCAACCCTGCTCATCCTGGTCAGGGTTAGAGGGAGCCTGGAGTCTATCCTAGGGCATATGGCTGGGGTACACCCTGGATGGGATGCCAGTCCAACACTGGACAAACACATGCTCGCAATCACGCACATTAGAGGCAGCTTTGTGATGCTAATTGGCCTGACTGTATGTCTGTTGACTTGACTGCGAGAGGAAGCCTTTAAGACACAGGGAGAGAACACACACCCAAACACACATACAGCATCAAGCTATCGTGCCCCCCCAAAAGTAATCTCAGTGATTAAATCATACAAAACGACACTCCATATGAGGTAGCATTTTTGCTAACACAAGCTTTGACTTCTGAGAATCCATATTTTAATGTATCAAAAGAATCCTTTTGATAGCGCTAATATCCCGGGATAAGGAAGTCTAAGCATTACATAGTGTCCAAGAAATGCTTGTGACCTAACCCATGCAATACAAGCTGATATAAAAATTCGCTAATCAAAATATGCTAAAGATTAACTAAGTCCTGCAAAGGAGACAAAAAGGACAGCTTTGAAGGGCAAGAGGCTCTATCACCTAGAAAAACAAACATTCTGGCAAAATTTTACAAAAAACAATTTAAACATGCTGGATGGAGTCAGCTTAAAAGGCTATATTGAGCATGTGTGTGAGTTGGAAATTACTGGTGATAAAACTCTAGTTGAGTAATAGACCACTTGTCCAATAGACAAACGGTAAAGCAGGGCCAACTCAGCAATCATTTAATGAAGAACTGACAGAAACTGCCATTCCATAAGGTCTGACAAATCTTTCAGATAGGTGACCCATGATGACCCTGGCAATGTGATAGTACTGTTAAGCATGTTGTGGGGTGGGTCTATGTCAACAAGATGGCAGGTGTTTCTATGGTTGGCAGCTAGCATCAAAGGGAGGTTATACTCATTTCCTATACCAGGAATTTCCAAATGACAACAGTGAGAAGGGTTATGAGACAATGACTAAACCTAGATGCTAAGTACCTTGAGAAGGGCAATAGGTTTCAGAGTGGTTAAGAAAAGGGAAGGCCGGAGGTAAAATTCCCCTAGGTGGAACATCTAGTATGCCTTTCTGTGAGGTTTTAAGAATTGTTTCAGATTACATGAACCCTGTTTAAAATTAAAATCTATGTAAGTAACCTCGGATAATCAAAGTCAACCGAAAAAACATTCTGCTGTAAACCACTCCTTAGTGACGCAAGGTGCATGATGAACCATAATGAGTCTGCCTTGTAAGAATTTCAACTATTTGGAACAGACAGGCTGCCACCTTTAATCACCATGAAAAGCTACAGCTGTTGCAGCCATCATCACACGGCAATCCCTGAGGGCATGCTGAATGGATGCAGGCCGGCCATGTTTAAGCTAGTCGGCAAGCCGTGGAGTTGACACAGAGGAAAAGAAAACCGCCGTCCTGAAGCTAACAGCCTGCTTTCAACCTGTGAGGTCCCACCACAACAGGTGTTAGTGCCGAAGGCCCAAGCGGGACGACGGAGCTGCCAGGGCTGGTGAAGGGGGGTCGTTATTGTTGACAGGTTGGAAATGCTCAGCCTTCTCAGAGCTACATCAAACTGTCATCGGGGTCCAGCCAACTCACTTCTGAAAGCATGGGGTAGACAAATAAAAATAAAGAATAAACCATCCGAGTGACAGGTGCAAAACTGGCTGAGCCTAGGAGGAACACCAAACAGGGTGGTGAAACTCAAGTCTTGGTGTCTGCAGCTTTATAACCCACAACATCGCACAGTCACATTTACTCAACCTAAACAATAAATCTCACCTGGAGCGTAATACCAGGTCCTGGACGGACAGAATCACCTGTCTGGGACCACAATACGAGACCAGATCTCGTTCTCCCTTGACATCCTAAAATGCCTGGCAAGCTTCTGTTTGCAGCTGTAGGCAAACGCAGGGTGAGGAACACCATGTACTATGTGAGCAACTAACTTTACTGCCAGAATCTCAAAATGCTTTTTAAAGCTCTGGCATTCAGGCAGTCGATGCTGTTAACTTCTCACTTAGCTTTTGCCGGCCTGTGCATATACACATGAGGTTTGACTGACGGACAACGCAGAAGATTTTTAAAGTCTGACAATAAAACTAGACTATGTAGCTGATTAATATCACGTGCAATGATGACTCCTTCATCAAGACTTTGTTACACGGGGCTCGACTGGATGAGGTTCTCATTAATAAGACAAACGGTAGGCCAGCCAGCACATTTGAAGAAAATGTGTCTCTTTTGGTCAATGAGACTGATGTGAGTGGGCCACTTAGGAACAAAGATTCCTGTTTGCGACCATGGCATTGTACTCCAGTCTGGTTGGACATCTCCATTTGAGTCCAAGATTCTCAAATCTCAGATCAGGTTTACTTGGCCGTGCCGCAAGTGGTTCTGCAGTTTCAGGATGTGGCACAGAGTGTCAAAAAGAACATACCTTAAGGGGAAACGTGGTATATTTAACATTTACGTGGCACGCAAGCTACTCGGGGCCATTACTGCGCCCGGGACATCGGTACTATAACGGGAGTCGCGCTTATTTACAAACTGTGAAGATAAAAATGACATTTTGTTTGGACACACTCAGTTCTGCACTTGGGGCCGCTGGCACTACACTCCATCCTAGTCAGGAGGAAATCGCTGATAGCTTAAGAACAAGGCAGGAGGCCAGGGGATGCTGCTGGCCGAAAACGTGCAGAACCTTTTGTTTATGTAACAACACGAAAATAAATACTGAGCACCAAAGAAGATACTTAATAATTAAAGACAGAGGTCATCCTGTGGGGGAGAAATGATTTAGCATACAACAAAATATATTGTGTATTTTGAAGCAAACTCCACTAGGGATAAAAAATTAAAAATCAATAATAAAATTACTGCATTTCTTCTACATCCAGCTCAAAATATGCCAACTTGTCCCCCACTTTGCTGTGGTTAAACGTGCAGTCCTTTATTTTTTTGTATAATGCACATTATTACTGAAGTACCAGCTGTAATTTTCTTAAGGGGGAACTTAAGAAATGGATGGAAGAGTCCAGAGTACGAGTGTTAACAACTTTATGGTAACACCTTTAGAATAATGTAGTAGGATACTAGACCAGAAACATCTGTGCCCAGCTCTTTCAGTCACATGACTCAGAACCAATCAGCATAAACCTTAATCTATTACACCAGCATCTGTAGTATTTCTAGATGAAAGTCAATAAAGAAAAACCTTGCATTAAGTACAGTTCTATAAAGGCCTTCTTTATATTTTGTGATATACCTTTAAAACAATTACCCATGATTAACGTTTTAGTGCTGCTTTCTTTAAGACTTGACATGTGCTCTGATAACGAATACCATGAGCTAAGGTTATATGTTACAGGCAAAAAAATCTATCAATTTGAATTGTTTCTCCTAAGCCCCATCCAGTTATGGGGGGGTTTCTATTTATTATTCATTGTTTCACATTCCAGTCTGCAGTATTACACATTTAAAGCCAAAACACTGTCACCTGGAAAATGATTTGAGTCAGACATTCCCAGAGCCGTGGAACGTTAAGCACCTCCAGTCTATCAGTTGCCGTGTGCTACCTCCTTTGTACTAGACCACAATATCCTTCTCATAGACTAAAACTGAAATCAAACACTACAGTAATATCTGAAATCATGAAATCAGGTTTTGTCATGTATCACTGCGACACTGCAATTTTGTGCTCTAGCACAACGATTCTGGGAATAGAACGACTCAAGACTGATGGTAATAGATTTAAGAATAACGTTTAAAGTTGAAAAGGTGACACCGAAGATCATGAAATTAACAGTTATGTAACGCATTATGCAGCCTCCACTGGGATTTATTAAAACCAAGAAGTTCCGAAGCACATAAAACAAAAATGACATTCACTTCAAAGATTCTCTTTGTTGACAAGTTGTGTACAGAGACCGCAAGAAACATTAGTGGTGAAACATAAATGCTTTCCACAATTCCCCACGTGGGGCCACAGATATCCTGAAGTTGAAGCTCTCGTTGTGTGGGCTCTTCGTTTTTGCTTATCAGCTCTGCCTTGGTTGTGTTGCCAGTGTAGAGAACACAGAAGATGTAAAACCCATGAACACGGAAGAGCCCCCAGGACTAAAGCATCTGCACAACACTCCCATCTCACCGACAACAGGCTCCGAATTTTGGCACATGTAAGTGACCACGTCTTCTTGGCTGATGGCAAGACAACAGTGTCCAATTTCGTGCTGTTCTTTTTGAACACAATGACTACCCTGAAGCATTTAAACACTAAAGTTGCCGCAAAGCACTCGCTCGGCCGAAAGTCTGAATTTAAAGCATGTCGGGATGCACACACCCGATTACACACTGAGGACATTAAGGAAGGAAAGTGGCTGATAAAAAACCAAGGAACAGGAGACTGAGATCGGTCCAAGAACAGCAAAACGATACACATGATTAAGATGAACTCTACTAAGAATCCCCAGCAGAGACTCAGACAGAGTCTGAAGTCCAAAAAAGAGATGGGTGGACAGACAGACAGAAAGACGGACGGACAGACAGGCAGAGATGGACAGACAGACAGAGAGACAGCCAGAGAGGCAGATAAATGAGTGGAAGGTCATGGTCTGTATCCACTCTGAGACCCTTTTCTCCTGTCTTTACGTGCCTCAGCTTTGCAGTGACGCCCCCCTTCTCCTCGGCCATCATGCTGAAAGCGTGTCCCGGGGTGGGGGCTGTGAAAGAGAGAGTCACGTCCCCTCCAGTGCCAAATTAAAAGCATTCCCTGTGTCAGATCAAATGAGCGGGCTGGTGATGAGCAGGGACAGGCGCGTGACACACGCAGCACACACGATGGCGCTCTGCCGGCCCCTCGGCCACCTGCATCCAACATCCAGCGTCAACCAGATTCTCAGCCGGACTCGGGAGAGCACAGCTGGAGAATGTAGCTCATGTGGGGCCCAGACATCGCATCGCCATCTTGCCAAGCCAGGAAAAAAAATATCTGATTGTGCTACATTTTGACAAAATATTTGTTAAAAACAAGAAAATATTATTGGTGCATGTCAAAAAATAAATAAAAAATCAGCTTCGACTTTTATAATGCTGACCATTTAAGATTATCTTAAAGCAATGTCAGTCTGTGTAGATTCAAATCATGCCAAATCAGAGAGCCCTCTAATCAGCTCTTCTCAGTACTTCTCCCTGCAGTACACATTATTCCAGTCGGATTTATGCTGCTATTTCACGTTAAATGTTTTTATGCCATTCCATTACTCTGTTCCTGTTAAATCATCAAACATTTTTAATTCCATTCAATTCAATTCGATTTTATTTACGTAGTGCTTTTAACAAGGAGCGCTGTCACAAAGAGGTTTACATAGTCCCAGGCCCACAGTCCCCAGAGAGTAAGCCTAAGGCGACAGTGACGAGGAAAAAGTCTCTCAGGAGGAAGAAACCTTAGGAGGAACCAGACTCAAGGGAGAAGCCAGACCTGTTCTGGTCAGCACCAGGCAGGACAGATTTATTAATAATATTAATTTATTAACAATATGGTAAACAACAGTGAGGTAGAACAAACAGACTTTTAGGGAAACCCATTGTGACATGCACTGTAGAAATCTTAGTTCACTCAAATTAAATGGATTTGGTTTCGTATTTTGTATGTTATCACTTTTGTGCCTGAACTTCCAGATGATACGTCTCATTTGGGTGCACTTAAACACAACATTCCCATTATACTTAAGATTAACCAGCTTACCCTCATTGTTTTTTTTTTTGTTGTGCTACACATTTCATAACAATTCTCTTGCTGCTTTGGCGTTACTGTGGTTAGTATATTATTTCAAGGAGCCAAAGGCTCATTTCATAAACTCATTTCCAAAGTTCTTGCAGCATATTGACGGACCATAACATAAGGTGTTCAGTCCCTTTCTGATTTCCTGAGGTATAGATTTTAAATGACTGTAACCAGATCAAATTTTTTGTCAGGTTAGTGTGTCTCACTCTTTGTGGAAAGATAATCTTCCAAAGCCTCACACATATCTCCCCACAGCTCCCTCTGTAAGTAGCCTACGATGATAACTTAAACATGATGCTGTATTCCATAGTTACTGCAAACACTAGGGTAAACAACATTCATGCAAACTATTGCAATGTTTCTCTGTTGCACACCCTAAGGTCTCGGTATGAACATCCACGTAGCTGCACACAGTGGTTACATACAATATACTAAAAATAAGACTGACGCCTCTTTCAGCTCTCAAAACAATGTCAATGAACCTCCTGATATTACTTTGTATTTTCTGCTGGGTTTCATGTGGTCCGGCTGCGGAATTGCTGACTTTGGGTGCTGTTTTTCTTTTCGAGTGGTCGTCTGCCTCTCAACGAAGGTGCAAAATGACAGCCTCGTGGCTCTTCCGGATGTTCTCTGTACTTAGCCAGCTACACTGGTCCTTCATGAGAAGACACAGAATCTTCGGTGTCAGTTCTGTCAGAGCTATCTCTGTCATTGAATCCATGGACCCACAAATAAACAGTTGGCCAACACTTAGCTACTGTATATCTCAAGTACCAAAAGGTATACACTGCTGCCAATGAACTAAAGGAGTGTCTATAGCCCTGTTGGCATGGTCACAAACATCAAGCAACAGAAGAAAAACTCCATCACATGTGGCTAAGGCAGCAGCCAGGCCATAAGTTGCTTGAACCAAAACTGTCCATTAAAACACTGGTTAACTGCAGTGGTGACAGGAAATACAATGTAACAACTGTTCAGAAACACAGTTATGTGTAAAATATTGTACCCAAGGCATCTATCCGTCTAACTCTCCAGGGTTAAAACGAACTCTTTAATTATCGCAGAATGCTGTGGTATCTATGGTTTCTTGAGAATAGAGTAAAAGGAAAAGCACAAAATAAATAACATTAGTGTCCGGTTCTTATCATACTTCAGCCTCAGAATCTCACTTACAAACACTTTAGGTCCATCACTCACACTTCTGACTTGTTTCATAATTAAACAGGTCAATCAGTGGACTGAAGACTTTGACTTGAGGTTAGTCTTTCCT
This sequence comes from Gymnarchus niloticus, assembly GCA_009936485.2. NCBI lineage: Eukaryota > Metazoa > Chordata > Actinopteri > Osteoglossiformes > Gymnarchidae > Gymnarchus > Gymnarchus niloticus. Next base: position 11,852,556 of record JAACJT020000032.1, on the reverse strand, counting down.
GATTTAATTTGGAGATTTGCCTCAGTTGTTTTGATGGATTACAGCATAACAAAAAAGCCCTGTGAGAACTACGGTCAAATGCAGTTCTACAGCTGAAAGGCGTCTTCCTTGGACAGAATTAAGTTTCTCACTTAATATTTTGTAATCTACAAGGCAATACTGCTCTCTAATGCCAAAATGAGTGCAGTGCAGCATTTTAACTGACGAGAACCATACTGTCGGACAGTTCTGAAAGTACCCTACACTACAAAAACATACTGATGTACATTAACAAAGGGACTATGTACTGTATATATCATAAAAACAAATGAGCTAAAGTTGAAAAGTTAAAGTTGGAATTATATATGCAAACATAGCAATACAGGCCCTGTTCCGGAGTTCCAGTTCCGTTTAAATGGCAATTTATTTTACTGCAGTGAATTTCACTGATTGAGGTACAAGGAAAAATCACTTGTGCTTGACCCTTTACCCGAAACGATGAAGTGTGTACATTGACATGCGTCAGAGTGTGACCTTCCTGTCCATCTGGCGTATCCCAGCCGTGTTGCGCGCTGGAATATGATGCAAGAAGTTCCGAGACTCCACATAAGCGATTCTCCTGAACCCTCTTCCAATTATTTTCCCTCCTTTTTCCCCCCATTTTTCCCTCCCATTCCTTTATGACTCGGTATCAGCGGAATGTGCGCCATCTGCACAGATCAGCTGCTGTGGTTCTCCCACTCTCCCACACACGTTCATTCACCAGTCACTTGCCGCACTGATTTTCTCTCATGGAAAAATTGCTCAGTCTCCAAAGATGAGGCGCTGGCTGGAAACATGAGCCCTCAGAGGCTGAGAAGTCTCGTATTGATATATAGGGACGCAAGATCGAACAATCTCACAGCACGGTGAGGCCAATGAATGACAAAAAGAGCAAAGTTACAAAGACGAAATATGAAAGAGTCTCCCTTTCAGTTTGATTTATCTTGACGTCTGTTTGAATCCATACATTCAAATGTTAGTGTCACTGGTGTCAGCCTTGCTGATTCCTCACCATCTTCTTCCAGCAAACTCTTTGAACCTCCACAGGTGTGTGAGGCTCTTCCAGTATGATGGCCCTCATCTCTTCGAAGTTTCTGCCTGTCTGATTCTCTGATCCTCTATGAAGCTCTTCATGGTCAAGGACAGGTTGTCCAAACAGACTGTTTCCCACACTGGTTTAGATTTATAAAATCCTATAATCACCACATTGAAAATTAATTTTTATTGCACATTTTACTACACATTCAAACTATTTATTGCACATTTTATTACCCCCATCTGCTCATAGATTCTATTGTTTAATTGCACACTTTTCCTTCTAGCCAGGTCCCTTTAACTGTATTCCATTTTTTATTCATTTGTTACTTTTTATTCAAGGCCATCAATTTGTTGTCTTGTGTCTTTTATGTTTTTATGTTTTGCATGTTTAATAGTTTGTATTTAATTTATATTTTATTTTATTGTGTAAGTACTATATTTTATTTTATTCCATTGTATGTTTATATTTGCAGTAAAACTGAAGAGAAATGAAATTTCATCACACTGTATAAGCTATGAATCATATGCTGAGACAGCAATAAAGTTACTCTAACTGATGGTCCCATGACCCTTTCCCAACCCCACTCACACAGTGCCACTGACAGGACAGCCTTACTCGTCACTTTCCCACTTAAGTTTGATTATCACGTGACCATTAACACAAAGGCCTCTCTTTTGACGATCTAACGCAAAGCTTTGAAGAACTATGGACAGAGGTTTATAACATTGTGCAAGAGGCAGCAACAAAACACATCCCCAAGAAAAAGAAAAACA
>JAACJT020000032.1:11816499-11850623 GCA_009936485.2 Gymnarchus niloticus | reverse complement strand
CTCTCTGACACAGGGACTGCACTTAATTTCGTTGTACCCGTTACAATGACAATAAAGATATTCTGATTCTGATTCTAGTCTAGAGTACTCCTTCCCACCATGGGTTTTGAAGCCTCATTTAGTGCCAGCGTTGATTGGTAGTCCAGGGTACTCCTTCCCACCATGGGTTTTGAAGCCTCATTTAGTGCCAGCGTTGATTGGTAGTCCAAGATATTCCTACCCACCACGGATTTTGAAGTCTCATTTTTCCCATCATTAGTGACTACTGCATTCATTTCAAACAAATAACATCTGATACTCAAGTACCTTACCAGATTTGCATTTGCTTCTTGTTCTGGACTGATACACCAGAGAGTCTCCATCCAGACAGAGGTATTGATGGTTCATATTCTGAATGAGCCTCAGAATGCTGTCAGCCTTGATAAAACCATCACATTCGGTGATGTCTGCGGGTGTGGTGGGAAAAAAAAAAACAAATTAGCAGGCCCATCCCCAAAATGGGGTCTCAAGAGAACTCAAACATTGCTCAGGATAACAAATCCCTCTGCAAAAGAATTTCAAATATGTATGGCAGTAAAAATTTGTCATGGGCCAATCTAATAGCAGGAGCCGTTTCCATTTCAAGGCTACTTCTCTTTGATGACCTGATTTTGCCCAGATGTGGTTTAACAGGAAGTCCAGGTTTTGTTTGGAAGGAAGTCAGCACCACAAGCTGCATCCAAGAGATAGATAAATTAATGCTGTGGACTAAGGAAATAGCTCAGTGTGTCCAGTGGAGTACGATTCCAGCCCATTGCCACTAGCACCAGAGCAGGAATGTGAGTGGAGAAACCCAGCTAAGAGTGTGAGATTTCATCCCTACACAAATTTGGTGTGTGCAGGTTTCAGAGGACCTGTCAGTGTACAGCACATATCATCAATAATCATCTCATACTAATATGCACACATCTGGTTGTTCGAAGGGCTTAATAAGTCAGGCATTTGTGTACATAATTATCTTAAAACATCCTTTAACTCTTTCATGCATGAGTTATGACTGGCTGAAACATTTTTTCCTCTTTTCTATTATTCTTTTGTGATTAAAAACAATATTCTCAAGTGATTTTACTCCAGTTGTACTTTTTATAAGGATGTATGTATTATTTTGCATGTATCTGAGTACAAGTAACACAGATCAAATTACTAATAAGTCTTACAGTGAGTCACAATTGTAAACTTTGTTCCTTTAGGGGCAACATCTGCTAAAGAGGATTTCATGCAACTATTAACTTGAAAATGATCCCTATATTAAATAATGGGTTTTAAATAACTGTAGGAACCACAATACATGAATGGGTTAACTGAACCACCTTGATTTTCTTTTAAGTGGACTGAACCTGGCAGTTGAACATGATTCTGTGTCACTCCATTTACATTTAAAAAACACACCAATGCATTATTTCCTACTAAAGCACTGTACAAATCTCAGGCCACCAAAGAAAATTATGCTTAAATTTAAATAAAATATTTTCACATTTATGTTGGTGTGAAACTGATTTAATGTCTGTCAAAGTGTGTCAGCTACTTGAAACCTCTCCTCAGATGAGCTGAGCACATAGCACCATGGCCGCATACATCCAAGGATGCGGGTTCAGACCCTGCCTCCACTCTGCATTTTGCATGTCCACTCTGCCTCGTGTAGGTTTCCCCCCATAATCAAAACATGTGCTGTGGAGTTAACTGGTGTTTTTAAATTACCTGTACAATATGATTATGTATGTGTGTGTGTGCCCTGTGACGCATTGGGTGTACCCATGCCTTGCACCCTATGCTGCCTAAGATTAAGAGGTTTCAGGACCGCTGTAACCCTCACCAGGAGAAGTGGTTAAAGGATGGATGGATGGATGGATGGATGGATGTCACCCCAGTATTTGCAGTTTCCATTCAATATACCCGTGGATTAGTTTAACCTGACCACTAGCACACATTGTTCGACTAATCCTCACATAATGAAGTTCAATAACTAAGTTAACTGAACATTTTGTTGATTTAACAAATACATGGAATGGGTGGGTTGCTCCGAAGGAGAGATTTGAGATCAAGAGCTGTGTAATTCTAGATATCCAATATGATATTGGTAACTTCTGTGAGAACAGGAATTATTTTTTACTTTTATATATTATTAGTGATAATTGGTTTATATTTAGTTTTTTTTTTCTTTATAAATATACACTTACTGCCCAAGTAAATAGCATTAAACATAATTTTCTTTGGCTGCACAACACCTGTATATAAATATAGCACTGTATTTATATTAAAATATATTATTACACAATTTACGCTGTAATGTATGTTGCTCAATCTCTGTTATAGTCAACTAAATGCGTTGCTCATAAGATACGGCATCAAAGCAGTGACATCATTTTTACACTACTTTAAGTGGGGGGGGGGGGGGCAGTTGCTTCTGGAGGGACACATATGAAGAAAAAGTGCGTTGACATCAATCAAATTACAAGTTAATAAAACGAACTCATGCGTGTGCAGCCAGTGAGGAGTGCAGGACTACTGACGGGCAGGCTGACCCACTTCCCCTCGCCCCCAGAATCACCCCTGCGTAAAAGAAAAAACGTTCTTCACTTGTAATCGCGTTGCTATTTTGAAGGGAAGGGTATACCGGAATGTGTCATGTCGCCAGTACCGAGAAAAGCCACTTTCAGGACTATTCATCATGGCAAGATTGCGTGGCCCTTTTAGGCGTAGCATTTCTTTACTTGTCGTACCTCTCGGCCGGTGTTCAAGGAAAAAAAAAATAAAACATTTTGTTTCGATCTGTATACTGTATGTATTTCATAGTGGAATTATGTCTGATTTTTTCCAAAACACCCACATGGCGACTTACCGCGAAAAAGCGCGTCATTTTTTAATTCAAGGCTGGACACTCGCTTAAAGGTGCTCTCCATCTTCCAACTTCGACTGCTTCTGTGCAAACACAAAAAGCAAAACCACGAAAACTAGACGCTTTTGAGAACCTTCGAAACAACTGGGCAATGAAGACTTCGACGTTAAACGTTGCAGTAAATGACCGCAAAACTACAGATCGCAGTACTTTGTGGGGGTACGTGTGGTTTACTCTGCCTGAAATGTAATCTTCAAGATAATACACAAATGAATCCAGGCGCAGTGCTGCTTTTATTTGATCCCGTTTTGATTAAGTTTTACTGAAATAACTCTTCTGGCCGGCCGGGCAGTTTAGGAAATCCCGCAATCTTAGCTGTACCCCAACCTCTTTCTGTAGACGGGGTCACGCCCATCACTCGCCGATTTCCCGCAATATTTCCCTCACCATGATGCAAGTGTCACTTTGCTAAGTTGTAATAAATTTAATCATTTATAATGAGAACAGAGGATACGATTCTACATGCAACGCGATTAAACAGGAAACCGCGATCTTAATACTAAAAAAAAGGCTGAAAACGGGTCGCCTGAAACGTGGTCACTTCAGTGGTAGGCACTTTTTATTTATTTATTTATTTGTTTGCCCGTATCATTATTGTTCATTTTTAGGCAAAGCTTACAGAAATCTGAATGCAATGTTTTCATACTCGCGATTCTCTGAAGCGATCTGCAAAATGAGGTGCAAGAATACTCACGTATCGTTCTCTTAATAATGAAAAGGTGTCCGCCGACTGGTATCTTCTCGCCTTTTCTCTTTCTCTGGGAAAAAAACAGAGAGTTCATACTCCTTATCGTAAATATACCTTGTTGCACAAAACCCCACCCACTGGCCTGAACACCTCGTCGAGAAACGACTCGCTGCATCGCACCCGATCGTGAAAAAAGTGGCTCTTTGCGGTCATCCTAGCTGTTATTCAGTCTAAGTGATTTTAGGCTTCATCCTGTCTGGCTGCCGTGGCACGCAAACTTTAATCAGCTTGCTTTAATGTTCTCCGTATGATCCGAGTCAGTGAAATGGCAATGACATGTCACCAAGTCAGAGTCGCTCCCTGGTATGTAGGATAGATAACGAGTTCAGCAACACCACCCATTAACTCGCTGCAAGGACCTAACAGCCGCGAAGTATTGATGTTGTTCATTAACTAAAGCCTTAATTTGAAGATTGGACACGTTTCAGGCACACAGACTGTGTACTCAGATTTGACCAGCGTCACTTTCCTCCATAGCGTGGGCGACACGGTAAACTTCTCTAAATCTGTCGCCTGCCTGCTTGTGTTAAACGTGAACGCCGCACTCGCAATTTTACTTAAAATGACTAGTCTGTTAAATCTTTAACTTCGTTTTCCTCTACTTCCATGCTTAGTTACCGGTTCCTTTTTTTGGCTTGCTTAATTTCCTTTATTATCCAAAGAAAATATTCAAATGCAAATTATTATTATTATTATTATTGTTATTATTATTATTATTATTATTATTATACATTGACTGTCGTGGACAGCGCCGAAATAACCGATGAAGGAGGATCCGCCTGCCAACGGGACTGAAGAGCATCAGAACCAACAAGATGTAGATAAGATGTAGATCACATTCCATCTCAGACTAGCCATTACCACATTAAAGAAGGTAATGCCAGTACAGCAGCTGTAAATCTTCCTCACTTGCTTAAATGACAGGTCGTATATTGTAAAGATTCAAATGCATCATGAAGTTATTTTGCTCAATGAAATTAGCATACGTAGCCGACTCTGAAGCTGTTGCTTTCTCCTCCAAACGTGTCTGCCAGCAGTTTCAGATTCTATTTTTGGAATATTAAATATAATTATAATACCCAACAAACACCTCTCTGTATCCTGAAGATATGGGTATTGTGTAGTCAGTGGTCTGAATGGTTGAATAACAAAAGAGGCTTTGGCATTTTGTAGATAATTGCAACCGATAGTTGACAGAGAAACACCCATCCACAATAGTATTACAGGCTCATCTTTATCCAGCAACGTTACTGGAGACTCTGAAATTGTGATCTACAAAGCCTCACCATTTTGAGGGATGATTTGCTGTCGAGATCTTATAATCCCCATGGGACTGAAACTGTAAGATAAAAATACAAAGGACAATGCATGTTTTTAGTTAACTGTTAATATGCAATTTTATAAACGAGCTATAACATTATATTACAGTGTTCTTTTTAGTGTAAAAATTGCCATAATGGTGTTTTGTTTAAATGTAGTTGTGTGTTAGGTTAATTAAGCAATGTGTCCGTTCTTATACACTGCCTGGCCAAAAAAAAGTCACTGTTTCAATTTAAATAAGCATACACAGTACTTAAGAGCCAACCAGGGGATATGCTCCATTAAGCATGCTTTACAAATCCTACAGTCAAACCTGAATTCTGATTGGGGAAATTATGGGAATCAACAAATCCTGAAGTCGGGCTTTCAGTTTTCTCCAATGAGAATTCAGGTTTCACTTCTGAATTTGTTTAACCCGCTTTCTGGAATAGACCCCAGGTGACCCTTCTAACTGAGGACACCCAGTTAGAAGATGAATGTATATGTTAATAGGTTCAAAGGCTATAGGGCAAGGTACTAGAAACTACATGGGAAGAATGTTCTAATGGAAAATAGTGTATTTACATACTATTGGTGTTAATCGTGGTTGTGCGGTTATTACAATGGTTATTGAAAATTAATTGAATGTGCCGACATTCGATTCTTTTTCCTTTTTGTGTTTAATTGAATGTTTAATTGCTTGAAATGATATTTTGATTGATTTTTATCGTTGTATTGCTGTTGGTGGCGTACTTTTTATTGATATTGAATAAATGTCATTTCCCGTTGAAAACGTTACATGCACATTTCATTTATTGACAATCTTGGAAGTTTCCTCACGTGTCATGGTGGCCGTGACAATTAAAATCCCTTAATACTCTTCATGGCTCTCCATCAACAACGATGGTACGGCAGCCCTCAAATAGACGGAACGTTCTTGGCCGACGGTCGGACTAAATCATAATTACGCAAATAATAATAATAATAGTGATCTGAAACGGGCCACTACGTGACATGCATCTGCCTTAGGATAACTAGACAATTAAATCCGGTATCTGCGTTCTGTTAAGTGAAGACAAATAACTTGCCAGTTTTTCCTGATTGTTTTTTTGTTGTTGTTGTTGCGAGGTACGACTACCGCATGACTTAAAGGTGAATATCTGAAATGCATTCAGTTTCATACAACCTCGCACACTTAGCAGGTGGGTGCACATTTTTATAAGTCTATAGGTTTGTGTTTTTATATACAGTACATAATCACAATAACATAACATAAAGTTAACATTACGGATCAAGATGGTAATTAGGAATCTGGCCTGTGTCTTTGTGAACGGTTGGAACCGTAATTTGAATTTTATGTACATTTTGTGCTGATTAAGTTTGGAAGGACACTGAATTAGTGCAAATTTCCTTTAAGAGCTAGCGCTGTTTTTTTTTTTTTTTTTAGTATTGTCTGAATATCCGTAATGACTGCATGCGGACACATGGCCACTGGGTTACTGTTCAAATTTCCATCACATCACAATCCCCCGCGAAATGTCGTCATGCTGCGCTGCGTGTATGAACATGCCTCCCCGGATGAGGAGTCGATTGTGAAACTCAGTGCTGCTATATTGGTTTCATTGAGTTACTGCATCCCTTACATATTGATTTTAGTTGGTTTTCGGCTGTTTCAGGCGTCAGTAGTGTACATATTTGAACTGAATCTAAGATGTGCTGTCTACAACACAGCACAAAAAAAGAGACGCAGGGATTGTGAAGTCACCCCCACTAAACTACATTATTATTATTTTTCAGCCAAACAGGGCTTCAGTGGGTCACACTATTACCTCACACCTCTCCCGCTAGGGGTTAGAAGCCAAGATGTAACAGCTGTAGCATTGTATGGTTTTACTGTAGAATGAACTTTACAACAAGCTGTCCTTTTTCAGTCCATAATCTGAAACTCCTCTTCACAGAAATCATCTGGTGAAGTCTTTTCAGAGGGCTGTTTGCTGCTGCTTTGACTGGCTTTTTATCCCATTTATAACAGACTTTTTGAAGTCTCTTTTTCCATCAATTTTTCAGTATTATACTGTGACTGGGAAATGTCTGATCAGTCCATTGAAGGAGGAGATGAAAGACAACTCAAAACAGATAGAAAGTGACAAATGTAGAGAAATGTAGATAAAATGTTGATTTTGGTTACATTAATTATACTGAGAAAAGTCAGTAGTACAGCTACCTATTTGTTCAAGTCATTACCTACCTACAGAGTTCTTTAGGTTACCATTCACAGACATGCTCAAAATTTTAAAACCAGTTGATGAGCAGATGAAAAGATATAATGAAATAGAGCTGGTGAGGTGTGATTACAGAGGCAGGCAGGCAACAGAAAAGCCCTAGCAGAAGCTTGGGAAGGCCATCACTGAGATCAACACAGAAGAGAGGAAACAGGTTAGAGAATTCCCTCAAAATGGGAAGGACTAGTGGGACCTAAACCATAACCAAAAAGAGGAAAAGACCCCAACTGCCTACAAAGAGCCACAGAATGTTGGCCAGCTATCACACACCCCCCACCCAAGCCAGCCTACATCAGATCTACTACGCCCAATTTACTCCCATTCATCATCCGCTGAATACTAACCAGCTGTGCCTTGTTAATTATCATCAAGTAGCTTCCAGCCGTGCCTTGTTAATTATCATCAAGTAGTTTCCAGCCATGCCTTGTTGATCCCTTATATAAGCCCTGCTGTTTAGTTGCCTCCTTGTGAGGTTTTGTGTTTTCTATATCATTACTGGGTATTTCTGAATTACTAGTAGTCTGCTTGTGTATGACCCTGATTGTTTGGCTTCTCTTTCTTCCTGTTTTGTTCTGTTTGCTGTGCCTGTTGCTACCTTGGAATTGATCTTCTGCCTGTGACAATGACTATGTTTTCTCTTCTCCCCTGGCTTTTGGAAATCCTACCTGTTCTGGTCTTGACCTTGCCTGTTCCAACTGATTTAAACTGTCGGATTCTGCGATTGGCTACTACCATGTTCTGAATTATTACACCAGCATTTTCTGTCAAACTTGGGATGCTTCTGAGGGATTCCTCCTATAATTGGAGGGGCTTTGGGGAGGGGTATGTCCCCATGGTCATATGCTTGGTGGCTAGCTAAGACACAGGCCCTGAAACTCAAACAGGTAGAGGCTGTCCATGACAGTGCAGTGCAGACAGTGACCTATCCACAGCTTGGAGTGGCAGCTCTGGGTGGGTCTCTGAGGATTGGTTCTGACAACATCAGTGAGTGCAAAGAGAGTGAGGCTGAGTAGGTATTCTTATCTGCATCGCCTGCAAAGAGGAAACACTAGCTGTAATTCCACTGGTAATGATCATATATTTGGGTGATTTGTAGAGTGACTGAACCAAATCAATAAATGTAATGCTAAAACTGAATTTCTCAAGGACTCGATATGAGTATGCACACTCGACATGATCTATAGCCTTGGGGGAGATTGCTACACTTGGTATATTGTTCACATTAACGAGATGGATAATATTGAAGAATGTCCATAAATTGTTAAACAGCCTATGGTTTATAAAAGCTGTGGTATCCAGACTGACAAAAGGAGAAAGGCATGTCATGCCCAGACCCATCCGGCTAAACCAGTTTGACCAGCCGCACACCACATACAATTATTCCTCATCCCTAGAGTTCTAACAGCTGTGGTCAATGTTTCAATGATTTGATTTCCTTTATGTTCCCCTCAAATCCTTCACCGCAGTGTGTGAACCAGCCTTGGTCGTGATTACTTTGGATAATTGACATTCTTTTGGATTTTCTTACATGTGAGTGACGTGTTTAAATGTGTTTTCTTGGCAGGTTAAGTAGTTCATTGATATGGCTGTGAGGTGGAGAGTAATGCCACTGTCTCTGGTGAGAGACTGGTAAGGTTGGATTTAATGGCTGTACATGGGGGAAGTGTGGTAATGCCCACGTTGGCAAGTATAGCATGAAAGTGATTAACGTTCAGCAAGGAGAAGGAGGAATTTGACTCAGCTAAGCAATCTGGATAAAAATATCTGGGGAGGTTGAGTAGGGGTGGATATCGAGATGGGAATGCATTGCTCACAACCTGTTAGTATTGCTGGTGATGAAGGAAACTAGTGAGGGTGCAGAAAATCTTTGTTGGGAGGGGGCTGACTGTGTCTAGTAGGATATGGGGGGGGTGGTTACTTAGTTTTTATTCCTTAGTTGGATAGAAAGGAATGGCTGGTTCGGATTCCTCCTCTTACCAGCCCAATTTCTCTGTCTTGAAAGTGTCCCCCATGAGGAAGGTCTGACCAGTTAAGTATTCATTTGTAAAAAAATGACTTTTTTTCAGTATTCTGGATTCTTGCTTGGAGTGGTTTATTTATATATGTAGTCAGGAAATGCAGGGTGGTGTTCCCTCTTGTTAGGAGTGGTATTTCTGCAGTTGACCTTCCTCCTTCTCTGAGTAACAGTCTGAAGCTAACACTCATGCTAAGTTATTGGTTGAATCTGTGCACCTTTTGCCTTGTGAATTTAAGTTACCAGACCGTATGAGTTTGCTGAAAGTGGTGGCAGGTACTTTCACTACAAACTGTGGCGCATCGTTAGGATATTGCCAGAGCAACTAGTTAAGCAGTTAAACACAAGGCTAGCATGGTAAAAGGTTACTCGAGGAACTTTTTCATCATTCGGAGGTCTACACACCAAAACCTCTGAGTTATCCTTTCTGCAACCGAGTATAACTGGAAGGTGAGGCGTAATAAGAGGATTGTTGATTTGAGCCCACCCAGGACGTACCCTAGCCTCGTTCCCTGTGATAGTCTCCTGCAACCATGACCCAGATAACCAGTCAGACGATGGCTGTTGATTTGAGGATGTGCCACCGGTAAAGAATGTGCATTCAGTGCTGTGAACGTTAATGATTTAAATCTAAGTTCACATGAAGTGAAGGCTCACTTTGTGGTGCCCGTAGGTGCTTCCGCACGGCCTATGGGGACAAAGGGGAAAGACTGCCACCCCGCCAAGGGCCTCCCATGCATTGCGCCACTGGTGAGCTCGGTGGAGGAGACCACATCACCGATCATCACAGAGATCCGCGGATGCATTCCCTCCTGGCTCCGCGGCAGTCTCCTGCGGAATGGCCCTGGAAAGTTTGAGTTTGGGGCATACAAGTGAGTCGGGGTGAGTGGGGGGGCACAGTCTGACCAATGTACGCTGAGTCAGCAGCTTCCTCCTCGGGTAGCTGACATTAGAAAGCCGTTAGTGTGAAGGACAGGTGCTCGTCCATTATGGTTTATGCGACGCTCATGGTTGCATGGCATCAGCACTGCCGCTAGATTGTATAATGTGAGCCCATACACCTAATTAAATCAAGCGTTATACTGGCGGTGAACTGTGACATGGGCCCTGAATCCGTGCAGCATAAGTGAGACACTAAATAAACCAGCATGACTAAATGTTTAAAACACAGCAGATTAACCCCAATACCACCAATGAGACACTAGTGCTTGAACCTGTGGCTTGACCTTCCTCTCTCTCTAACCAGTGAAGAGGCAAGCAAAGAGCCAATTAATCATTTCCACTCCTCAGCTATAACCACTGGTTTGATGGGATGGCCCTGCTTCACAAATTCAAGATCAATGGCAGTCAGGTGACCTACACAAGCCGCTTCCTGCGCAGTGACACCTACAAGGTCAACAGCGAGTACAACCGAATCATGGTCTCAGAGTTCGGCACGGTGGCCATGCCTGACCCCTGCAAGAACGTCTTCCAGCGTTTCCTATCACGCTTTGAGAAATACCGTGAGTTGGCCACATGCAGGAACAGGACCCAGTTGCAGGTGGCTCCAAGTAAACCCTCCCCTCAATAGACCAGGTCAGGTGGGCTCAGTTTGGTGGGTTTAGTCATCTATTTTACCTGACGTGTAGAGAAGACAGCAAGACGTGCCTGTGGATGTAAGATAAGAATGCAAGTCAACATCTGTGGCTGATGGGGGTGTTTCAGACCATGAAGAAGTGGGTTGGCGTGGATAGAGCAGCTCACATCCAGGAACCTATGAGTAAGAATCCAGAAGTCTCACTTTCTGTGTTTACCCCACCCTGCAGAGCCCACCGACAATGCCACCGTGAACGTTGTCATGTACAAGGGCGATTACTATGTTAGCACGGAGACCAACTTCATGCACAGAGTGGACACTGAGACGCTGGCTTCAAAGGAGAAGGTACCAGTCCAAAGGTGGTATGTTTTTTATTGGAACACAGTAGTGGTTCTAGAGTATTCTAGGGCCTGGCTGGGGTTGGTTCTGTCAGTAAGGCACATATGGTTTTAAAAAAAAAAAAAAAGCTAGAAAAAAATCGGCATTGCCACCAATAAGTTTCTTTTATTAACATAGTTTTTATCTGGAAGCACCAATAGGGGGCACTGCCCCCATTAGAGGGGAGGGTCTGCTTCGTCTAGTACTTTCTCTCCTGCTTGACTTGAGTTAGGAACGTCCTTTTCTCAGTTATTTCTAGTAGACCTTTGAGGGAAAGATAAACGGCTACCTCCCCTTGATTTCCCAATCCCTTCTCCATCTGATTTTAGTCAAGATCCTGTCTGCTTCCCACCTCCAGGTAGACTGGAGTAAGTTCATCGCTGTCAACAGTGCCACGGCTCACCCTCATTATGACCCCGACGGCACTGCGTACAACATGGGCAACTCCTATGGCAAAAAAGGTTAGCTTCCAATTAGCTAGCATCCATGGAAAAAGACCTGCTGGCTGTCATCCCAAGTAGCACTTTCACAGTTGGACAATTATAAAGGCAGAAGTTAGTCATAGTTTTCCTGGTGCACAATGGCCCCATTAATCCCAGCAGCAAAGCATTATCTTTTGTTCTGAGTCATTTCCTGCTTTTGCCATTTCTGAAGAGGCCTATTTATATCATTACAAAATTGCTGGGCCTGTTTGCTGTTCTCTCACACCAACAGCAGAAGACGGACGCCACGTGTCAACATGGCGCATTCATTGAACTTCCAAAGCCAGAATGTCATCTGCGATTGCATTCAGAATTTACTGCATTTCACATCTGAGTAAACTTTCATTTAACGGTTCTTGCTGCTTTGTTGGAGTACCATCGTGTTGATTGTGTATACTCGGCATCTCTCAGTCTAGCTGCATTAACCTGCTATCAAATTTATTATTAGCTAGTTATTCCTGTAACGCTCTCGAGGTCAGGCTGCCCTATAGCCACACCGAAGGTGGACTTTGACATGGTGCTCGTGTTGGATGTCGGCCTGGTTTCAGGTGTCTTTTACAAGATCATCCGCGTGCCTCCTGAGAGGAAAGGACCTGGAGACACCCTGCAGGAAGCCGAGGTGGTGTGCTCCATCCCTGCAACAAGGAAGCCCTCCTACTATCACAGCTTTGGTGAGTTCCCTTCCCAGCCTTTAGCCCAAGTTGATCCTGGTTGTGGAGTAAATTAGTGCAGAGAAGTGCTAACAATAGTGGGGTTAACAGTTACTTGGCAGACTCTTCTCCAAACCAGCTTCTCATTTTATCGATTATTAGTGTCCCTTGTTAAAGGACAACTTTTTTTGATATAGGACTCCTTTTCCTTAACCGCTGTGGTCCTTTAGAGAACGGAAAGCTAACTCTTAACAAAACGCTTAACAGGTAAATGTGCTTTCAGGACATGTCGTACATCATTCATGAGTACGATGTGGTTTGCTTGACTCTCGCTCATGGAATCGGCAAAACTGTTTTCCAATGATCTGGCCCATGTGCTTGCAGCAATGTCCGAGAACTACGTAGTGTTTGTCGAGCAACCCGTAAAGATGGACCTGCTGCGGATCGTGATGGCGAAGTGGTGGGGGAAGGGGCTGAATGAGGGGATCTACTGGGACCCACAGCAGGAGACCGTCTTTCACGTTGTCGACAAACGTACAGGCAAGGTGGGGCTTTTCACGTAATATCTCAAACCCTGTCCTCACGTACTCTGAGGCTCTTGTGTGACGCGACAACACATTAAAGTGCAATTCTAAAAGTGTTGCCAAGGTTAGAAGCCACCAGCACGAAGCACTTAGAGTCGCAGAACATCTCCGACTGAACTGAGCGTGGCCACTTAGCCATTGTGCTGCAGTGCTGGCATTCATTCAACATGTAACCCTGTTGTACATTTGGTTCACCGCCCAGGCCTGACTGTGAAAGGGTCTCTCTCATGCCCTCTCCCACAGCCAAGTGAAGTGAAGTACCATGCCAAGGCTCTGTTGACCTTTCACCAGATCAATGCCTTCGAGGAGGATGGCTTCCTAATGGTGGACCTCTGCTGTTCTGACAATGGCAGTGCCATCAACAACTTACTGATCCAGAATATGCGCAAGTCCGGAGAGGCTCTAGATGAGGTTGGCAGACACATACGCACACACTCAGATGCTCGCGGAAAGGCCAGAATGTTGACAGTCTCACGCAGAGGGTTGGACTTTCTAACCAGTTTCAAAGTCCTATTCTGGCACCAAACTCCGTATTAATGACATATGGGTGACATTGCCCTGCCTTCCTGTCACTTATTCTGAACACCTGTACTTTCATTTCAGGTGTACAACAGGATGGGTGGCTCCTTCCCGCGCAGATTTGTACTGCCTCTACACATAGATGAGAGCGCCCCCTGTGACCAAAACTTAAACACTCGTCCGGGCAGCTTTGCCACAGCGGTCAAGATTTCAAAAGATTTGGTATGTCAGAAGTTTCATGAAATGGATCGCCCATAAAACATCATGATTGGAGCTTTGGTGGTCCTATGTTGTGTAATACTAGAGTATCAACATATTTAAAGATCGGACAAATCTGGTGAATCTGGATTAATCTAGTAGTACTCTGACTGGTTGCAGGAAGCCTGGTTACAATTAACCTCTTAATTAGGTGTCGGTTAGGCTGTTACACCACTATGACATACAAGATACAGCTACTTTAGGAAGAGCAATATAAATAAGATTGTGAATAAAGTTAAACTTGATTTGGTTATTTGTGGTGTGGAGACAACTGTAACAATTCCCAATTAGGTTAAATGTGCCGTTTAGTTAATTATTCAAAGCTGGTCATCCTATGCATTGTTGTGGGAGGGGCCTGGAGCCCATCCCAAGCAGCTTAGAGCCAAGGCAAGGAACACCATGAATGAGGAGCCAATTATCGGGAAACTAAAGCAATTTAATGATCATTTTGTAGTGGAGCAGCAAGGATTGTGGGCTCATTCCTCAAGGTTTTTGGGTTTGGGCAATCATATGCATTGCTCTCCCTTTTTCCTCCTGCAACCAAACACAAGTAGCATCCCATCTAAGGTGTCCTTTTCCTTATGACCTTCGCATCTTAGGATAAGCAACAGGCACAGAATGCCAAAATTTGTGTGTAACTTAATAGCCATCAGTCATGGCTAAGCAGCTCCACATACCTGCATATACACAAATCTGAGCGCTGTTGCTTTAAACGGTATTACTTAGACCTGATCAGTTAACAGCTTGTTCAATAGGTGTACTGTAAACATGAGGATCTCCATGGCGATGACCTCCTGGAATATGGTGGCCTGGAGTTCCCACAAATCAACTATGCCAGATATAATACCTGCCCCTACCGCTACTTTTATGGGTGTGGCTTCAGACATCTGGTGGGAGACTCGCTCCTCAAGATGGACCTGCAAGGAAAAAAGCTAAAGGTCAGAGCATCATTACCTCGATTTCTAAGAATTAAGCGTGAAGTTTTGGGCAATCTGGTCACTGTGGGAATTCCCCTGCTCCAGTGGTTATGTGAGAGTTTTACTGATGCGTGTAAAGGAAAAAAACAACTTTCATTTCTTGTACAGCGCTGTTGGCAGCGTGCCCGTTGTGCCTTGGATGATGCCAGTGGCAATTTAAGACCTCAGCATGCTCACACAGAACCCTAATTCACTTACTGTAAAAGTACATTGCCTTTGACATTGTTTCCATGTGGCAGTAGGTATGGCACCAGCCAGACTTCTACCCCTCGGAACCCGTCTTTGTGCCGTCACCTGGGGCTGTCGACGAGGATGATGGAGTCATTCTGTCTGTGGTCATCACACCGATTCAGGTCAGAGGGTGCCACATGCAGGCCCTGCTTCCCCTTGTTTGTTTATAAGGCTGTTTCTTTAATCACATGACCTCCTTTTGAGTATTCGGCACAGCAGTTGTATAACACAGTACCTGGAGCTTTCTACTCGCATGCATGTGTGTCTGTATACAGGTTTTCAGAAATGTTCACTACACAACACGTCCTTTAGTTTATATTTATTTTCAAAATAATTTCATCATATGACAAGATGTCTCTCTGCTTGTCATTGCTGGCTCCAGATCAGCATGCATAATATTCAACTTGGACAGAATTTATGCATATCCTTTAAGTTTAGAGGTAAACCCCCATAATACACCAGGGATATTCATTCTGGTCACAAACCCCCAAGAGCTATACCATATATATCGCAGAAATCTTTCATCATTGTTGCTAGAAAAGTTTGTGGAGAAAATATTTTTTAAACTGAGTTTTAAAAAAAAAAAAAAAAAAAAAATCCACAGACCCCTTTGAGACTAAACGCAAGTGGCCTGTCGGGTTCTTGGTTCACTAGAATAATCTGGTTGTGGTTTGGCTATTTTAAGCTGCAACACAAGCAAATAATGTGGCATTGACACATTACGCATTTTGATACTTTTTTTGTACAACAGATGTACGGGTTCAGAGAGTGTGTGTGTGTGTGGTTTTTTTTTTTTTTCTTATGCATTAAGAACTCCTTAAAGCATTACAAACAGCAAAGGTAGACCAATGCATCTAAGCCAAGTGTGACTCTAACTGGAGCTCACTGCTTTTCATTAATGTAAAATTTTTTTTCCCTATTGACCCAGGGCAAGAATACGTTCCTTTTGGTTCTGAATGCCCAGACATTTGAGGAGTTGGGAAGGGCTGAGGTACCGGTCAGGATCCCCTACGGCTTCCACGGGGTGTTCAAAGGCGACGTGTCGACACCCCTACAGCAAGTCTGAGGAGCTCTGTCAGAGTGCGCAGTCATGACAAGGAGGGGAAACAAGCACTTAACTCTAATGGATATTTTATCTCCAGGCATTCTGGCATTCTATTGAGCACTTGATTTACTTTAAAATGTTCTGAATGCATATCATGTAAAATCATTTCTGAAATGTTATATGAAATGGGAACACGTAAATGCCGTTGTGGAAGATTTCACTAAAATATTTAATGAATGCAGTGTTGAGGTTTTTACAGGAAGTTTCTCTGAGGGGACAAAAGGTTTGGTCTTTCTCTATTGAAAACTGACATAAGTACACAAACTGGACTGAATGATCACATTAACAATTCTAAGCTTTATAAAAATGTATTTTCTGCAACGGACCTTCCCTGATACACTGTGTACAAAGTACTGCTGACTCTCATAACAAGAATAACACTTTTCCTGATTCTGTATTTAATTAATTTCTTTAGCCTACCAGTTCTTGTACTATGATTATTGGAGCCGTTTGTTTCTGAATATGTAATTAACCTACCAGCAGGTGGAGAAGGATAAAATCTAAAAAGAAGCATTTTGGGGGAAAAAAAAAAAAAAACTCGTGTTATGGGTTTCTGATTTTTAGATAATGGAGACATTTCATGAGATCTATTGATCCATAAACACAGGGGCATCTCTAGAGAAATATGACTGGGAGGACTAAGCCATTGCTATAGGGTGGCTGGCTGCAAGGTCAAACAGTTGATGACGTACATAGGCCATCCACTTACGGGGGGGCTGTAAAAGGGCTAAAGCCCCCTAAAACAAGCCCCGAATAAACACATTTCGATTTGGAGGGAAACTGGCGAAATTTAAGCAGTTGCCAGTAGATGTCAGTGTAACTCTAATAGATTTGACGGCATTTCTCCAGAATATCTTCTGTCTGTGGATTCAGTACTCTTCCTGAACTATTTCATCATTGTCCAGAAAACACGTCAATAAAGTGTCATAGAAAATGCCATATTCTGAAAAAATTGTTTTTGAAGACGTGCTAATGATTCTTGTTCTAAACATATTTCTTGACTGATAAATCCTTCGTGGGTAATTGGTGCAAGGAGGCAATAACTGTCTAACTTCCGTCTTCATAAATACTGAAGTTAGCGTAACCATTGCTGCTTCCATCAATCGACAATTCCATCTTTTCATCCTGTTTGTTAACTTGCCTTGTGTGTCTTTAGATCTTCATTTTCCACGAGTGTGGTATCAACAGCTTGTTGGAGGCTGTTGATGTTTCCTCCACAATTCTTGAATCCGGAGTCATTATCTTCCAGTCATGCTTCTGATATATTTTGTGTACAAATTGTCTATGTACTATGATAGCGTGCAAGCTTGACCAGTCTGGAACCAGTCAGGTTCTTCTCATTCTGCCCTGACTGATGAAATTCCAAAACAGCGAGGAAATGCTCCAAAAGGATCACAGGGCGCTGTGGTGGATCCATTTTCCTGGTAGCATTTCTCAGTTAGAGATGGCGAACGCAACAGGATTTGTCGTCATCAATAAAGCATCTGATATTCCTTGGTTTGTAAGACCTAACAACGCGTTTCATTCTGCTGAATGGTCATTTTAAAATTCACATCAGGTTATCATCTCATATAACCTCCTGAATTTTCCCGATGAAGAGACATCATGCTTGTGGGTAAAACAATGAGGCTGGTAGAAATTCTAGATAACTGAACTTAAAATGATATTGATGTGAAATATTTTTATCGAAGCTGATACTTTAGAAGAACTAAGTCGATCACCTCACTGCCTTTTCTCAAGCGCTTTAGCCTACAAGCTTTTGAGGGTGGCCCAAAAAATTCTGCAGACGTTTCTTTACGTGCTGGGGCCACTTCTGAGGAGTAAGAATTAATACACAGCAAAGAAAGAGAATTTAAAACGGCGAAAATCTAAAGTATGTCTGTTTCATTGGTACGTCTTGACTGACTTCCTCTTGACATCTGATGAGAAAATCGACACTATTACGATTCGTTTTCAAACAATATTTGCCTGTAAATGTTTTTTCGTCATTACGAATGAATTTGTTTCAGCTTCCCGAAAACAGACGTAGATTTACTTGTCAAAAAATGTACTTTGAACACCATGTTATTCCCGAGAAATAGCCTACCTGCAGGGAAAAAATACAGTATATCATTATTATTACAACCTTCAGTAACGTTTGTATTTTATATCGCTGGTGCAGATGATTACTGCTTTATTAAAAAAAAAAAAAAAAAAATACAAGCAAATACGTTTCAACAATGCATGAGCCAAATATCAGAAGAGTGTGGCCAAAAAAAACGTATATGAAATATAGAAAATATAGCAATTCTAATAATAGCAATACATATAAGTTTGATAAAGAGCCCGTTCCTTTGCTGGTATATTTATATATTTAACTATCTACCGTCTATCATTGACAACGAAAAGTCAAGAAATGTATACAAAAGAAGAACTTCAGAGTTGTGTCTGAGCAGCCTGTACAAACTCGGGGTGCTGTGGTACTTTTAGAATTGTACCCCCACTAACTGCGACTGCAAGGCGCTCCTTAAAAATACTGCAGATTTCTGATGAAACCTAAACGTGTCGACCACCAGCAGATGAGCCGCACCGGACCCGCCCGGAGCAGCACGCCTGCGGCTGCAGCCTGCGACGTGGTGGCTTCGCAGAAACTGCGATGACATCCCGGCTGGAGCGGAGCCCGGGCACGTCGTCTGTGGAAAGAGACGGGCTCACTTCTCGGAAATAACCATTTTACAATGTAATATACCTCATTTAACATGTGCTTAAGTTATATTTTAAATCTTGCGACGCGGAGGCCTGTAGTTTAATGAAAATCATGAGGCGTATTAAATGTGAGCTCGCCAGTCGGTGCGCAGTCTAGTCTCAAGTTATCTTGCACGTTCAAAGAGAATGGCTGTTAATATTTATTCATTAAAAGGACAATCTGATCTCTGACCAAAATGATAATGTTATGGGGTTCCAGGAGCTACGTGGGAAAAAATCTTTTTTTTTTTTTTTTCATGCATAAAATATTGCTGACTTGGAAATGTTATGAGGTTCAACGAGAAACATTTGTTTTAGGGCTGTCTTAAAAACTCATAATGTCAAAATGGGCTTAGCCGTGGTTAAACTGCATCTTTCACAGTCTGGTGTCTAGGTGTTACCTTGAACAAAGGCAGAGGAAACCTCCTATGATACCAAATTGTTTGTTAAGGTCACCGCTGCTCAGTGAATTATATGTAATCAAGTCTTGGTGCTTGCCATTTTGTATTAATATCGCCTGTCGTCTTTGACTGCATCAGCTGGCCGTATTGATTAAGTCTTAAGAGCAGCCAATAAGCAGTCCGGATCGATGGAAGAATATAATCTTCTTTTTGTATTTCAGGCTCTAGTCAAGTATTTTCACATGCTTTCAAAATAATATACGTTTAAACATTTTGAAGAAAAAAATAATGTCAAGTTCTGCCTTGCTTCCCAACCCTCCTCACTTTTCTGTTGTTTTTTTAACACACGGTTCCACTGCTAAGGAACTTCGATCATTACAGTATTGTTCCAATGCGGAGATTCGGGGTGAGAAACAATATAGCTAATGC
Organism: Gymnarchus niloticus; assembly: GCA_009936485.2. Classification (NCBI taxonomy): domain Eukaryota; kingdom Metazoa; phylum Chordata; class Actinopteri; order Osteoglossiformes; family Gymnarchidae; genus Gymnarchus; species Gymnarchus niloticus. Next base: position 11,831,031 of record JAACJT020000032.1, on the reverse strand, counting down.
TGGGTCGGGAAGTGGGGAAATTTAAAATGTGTAACGACATTTACAACTGTAAAGAGTCGATTTGAACATATGTGATTATAAACCTCTTCTCTTAATGTTGTTCCATGACCTGAGGCGCTTGAGTCCTCCATCTTTACCTCTCACCACTTCCTTTACTTACACCACTGAAGTTTCACTGCCTACACTGCATACACTGCCTTAGCCATAGCTGTAAAGATATTGATTTAACCCGCCCTCTGGCCTCCAAGTCTACACAGGTCAGAAGGCATTTGTCAAGAAGGTCAATCAACCAGACATTTCTTAAGCATGCAGTCAGTCTCTTTGTGTGTGTCAGCCAGTTCTATGCGGAAATATAAAACTCAACATTAAAGAATTTTTTATTTTGATTTCTTATTCTTCTTATAAAAATTTCTGACACTCCACAAGTCTCTAGAAAGATGCATTTACATTGCAGCTTTCTGCAGATTGCTAAGGGAGTCAAATATCAGCTTTATTTCCAGGTCCTAAGAAAACTCTTTTCCTGAGTTTAAAGTTAATTTTCACCATCAAAAACAACACCCCATAGATTCTTTAAAATGGAATGCCCATGGGCTTATCAGACATTCCATAGCTCTTACTGGGCTTCTGTCTCCTGTTACATCCAGTTAACTTCAAAAGCTATTTGACATCGTGGCCTTCTACTGTTTTATTTTCATGGTACAGTGCCTTATGTCCGCAGCACTGCAGTCAGTCATTGTTGAGTTAAAATCAAGCCACACATTAAAACTGAACTTTCCAGTCTATACATATCTCCAAGTTCAAAAAGAAACTCACAATTTTTCGGATTATCCTTGGTATGATATTCTTCTTCTCTTATGAGAAACACCTACAGCCCATCACTGAAAAGGAAGGTCTTCTTTTCAGAGAACTACCTCACCAATGTAAAGTAATTAGGAAACATCAAGAGATACACAATTTAATATTGTAGGGGTACTGATAAAGAAAACCCATCTGGTGGAATGAAAACCTAACAGCAAAGGTAGCGAGTTGCACTGCATCGCCAACCAGTCAAGGCCCCCTGCTAACAGGATCTATAAATGATAGTCTTACGCAAATAAAGAAAAAAAGACAAATATACAAACCAAGCATCTACAAATTTCTCCTGATCATACAGCTTAAAGTCCATGTTATCCTTAACCCCAGCACACTCTAGAGGATGTTTTAAGTGAGGTTTCATAAGCAGATAGCCAAACTGAGGTAATGGTTTCCTGAAGTGACCGAGTAAACCTGACAGGAAGTAATGAAAGGGTTCTGGCTACAGAATGTAGGAAAGATCTACTTTGGGATTTCACACAGCCAATTTGTTTGCTACACATTCAATAGGGTCACCGTTAATTGAAATAGATAGTTAACCTGGCAGGCATTGCAACATTAAAATAACTGGATTTATAACTGAAGGGATCACAGGATTTTCTGCTGTAACCTCGATCAAGGTATTGACTCCTTCTCCACATCCATTCATCCATCCATCCATCTTCCAAAGGTTTATCTCATACAGGGTCACAGGGAGGCATGGGACCTATCCTAGACTGCCTAGGACAAATGATATACCTCTTACTTAGATATTTATTTTTGCTAATAATTTGAATAACACATATTGCTCAAGATAACAATGTCAGCTTAAGAAATCTATAGTCAATTTAGTCAATGATAATGGAAAAAACGCAGCTGTGACCATGAAAAATACGAGTTATTTGATTGTGTTCAGCTGTTTTAAAATGTGTTAAATGTTAACAGTTGGATTTATTTGTGAACAAATTCTCTAAAGTATACTTTGGCTAAACACAAACTTAAGTCAACCATGAAGACATTATTAAGTGAACAGTTAATTATCAATAGAATACATACTACCACGTGGGAATCTTGTATGGGGTCATCCCTGACAATCGCAGTTCATTCAGACTGGAAGGAGGGTCAGGAGGTCATCCTGAAGTAGCAGGCAGGGAGGTGGCTTGATCCACCCCCACAGGGGGACACAGTTTCAAGGCGGGCAAGGGGATAATAAAGCCCACCCATAGGTCATAGCTGTAAGAAGATCGTGTTGGAGAGGGAAAGCTTTACGAAATTAAATGGCAAAAAGGAACTGCAGATGCCATTTTTAATTTTAATTTTTAAATGTTTAATCTACAGATAGTTTGCCAGTGAAGTCTGCTGGGTGGAACTTCCTTAAACGCCAACAAAAATTCAGTGATACCCAAACAAACCGTGCTGTTAGAAACTCCTTAGGGGTTCAGCCTAGATCAGCATTCACTGACATTAAGAATAATACCTATTTATTTGGCTTTGTTTGTGAAAAGGCCCATTGGTTTAAACGTTCTTCAGAAATAGTCCGAGATAAAAAAAAAACAGACTGACGTCACCAGCTCACGCCTTGCCAAGTGGCAGGGCAGGTAGTGTTCGTCAAGTGCTCACTTTCTTATTTAAGCTATGCGGGGCTTCCCTAAATGTCACTTTTCCATGAAAGTTAACTTGAGCGCCACCTCGCGGCTATTGGGTTATGATCGTCCATCACTCCGCTCCGCAAGACCTTCACTACGTTAGTCGTCCATGTCAGATGCTGAGGTAATCATAAAAAAATGTCACTAGATGAGAATATTTGATGCAAAATATAATGAAAGATCTAGACTCATGTAGAATATTCAGTGGTATCTTTATTTTACACAAACTGGTATTTTATCACTTAATGTGATTAACTTTTAGCTTTTATGGTTAGACACTTAACCATCTCGACTGACTACAAGTTCATCTTCTTGACAAGGGCCCAGGGGTGCCTGAAGCACATGCCAACCAGTGGTATACCTTGGACAGGATGCCAGCCAACCACAGTTCACCATCTTACTAAGACTTACTGCTTTTGAATTCTTCTCTGTACTAAACTGTACAGGTCTCCTTACTATGATGAGAAATTGTAGCGGCATGGCATTAAATTAAGTTGTTCATTATATAAAAAGAGAAAAAATAAACTGTTACAGGACGGTGGAGAATGCTTGGCTGGAAATGGCAAGCATTCATCCAGCACACACTGTATATAGAAGCGGGTAATCTCACTCAAATGGGTGGTCAGCCACAGACTGATGACAAAATATAATTGGCATGTGATAAAAACACAGTAAGTGTATTGATACTGGAGAAATTTGAGATCACTTTCTTTCTTTCAGTTGTGCCTGAAAACTCAACGCAGCTTTCTTGCATTCGTAGTTCGTCGTGCACCGGCGCCCTGACTTAAAAAGTGTGAAACGCCATAGCTGAACATCTGCTTTGTTTCCTGCAGATGGAGGGTGTCGATCCAAAAGATTGCGACGAGTTCTGTCACTCGAGCTAGTGTGTGGCTGGCCACAAAACAGACAAGACGTGACAGTGGCAAAGCAAACCAGGGGCTGCCATCCTAGACCCCCTAAAAGCCACGCTCTTTAATGGCTGACGCTCCCCGCACTGACTGCACTCCTACCCTTAAATACGCGAAGTCGGCGCCAGGGTTGAACTATTTTGCGCTTTACGTGTATGTTAACTACCAGTGAAACACAGTAACATGAAAAACATTTATTTTAAGACGTATTTGATTAACAAACTACTAATGGCCATATCATGCACTTAATGCAAAATCAATCTTTAAAATGCATATATGCTCAGTTTTGCAGTGTGTGTTGTGAAACTTATCTTTAGAAACAATCTACCAGGGAGCACGTCATTACAACCGGGAACTCGATGCAAACAGCATTGTGATACATTGTTAGATAAAGACGCCTTTGTTCACACACTTACTGGACAGCTGCCAACTCGATCGAGACTCTTCGTACACAAATGCCATTTTTATCGTTCTGTTGCGCGGGTTCCGTAAGCTCAGATATCATCACAACACAGCAGAAATCAAGATTTAACAAGTACAGTATATAATTTAGGCCTAGACAAAACATTCATTATGCCTTATTTAAAACAGGCAAACCATACGGGGAATAGGTATAAAAAAGGAATATTCAAATTGAAATCAAGAGACAGTCAAGCTAACGTCTACCATATCGATCAACATAGCGATGCTTTACGTCACCCACCCCTGCTTACATATTCATGGTTTCATATTCATGCTTTCATATTTATCAGTGATCTGGAAATTCGCTCACTGGGGACTGGGGACACTGCGGCTGACGGCTGCCATCAGCATATTGCGAAAATGGTGTAAAACAAAACTAAAAGCTGCCAGAGTCCCACAGAGGCGCCCGTTCTGCAGGACGCTGTAGGATGAAGGAGCCCGTGGCTCCGCAGACAAGAGAGTCTGCGCAACCGCTTGCTGCCGTCCGCCACTCGGGGGCGCTGCTTCGGCATTACAGTCAGTATACACAAACATGGCGACAAGGCAGTCATTGAAGATGCGGGTCCCCTTGCTGCATGCCGTCAGCCTTTTATTCGTCGTCGTCCCGGGGTCCTCTTCCTCCTCTCTTTGGCTTCACCGGGACCAGCGGTTCGTGCTGCCGCAGGAACGGGGCTTCTCTTGGGTGAACGCCAACCGGGAGCATCACGGTGCGTGGAGCGAAAGTCGAGCTGTCCGAGTGCTGCGCGGAGAAGCGGAGCCTGGAGTCGGAGATGGAGACGGATCCGCTTGGCTTGCTCGGCAGCACCGCGCTCGCCGTAGCGCCGCGGAGACGCCCCTGCTCAAGGTGTACGGGAAGGTAAGACCCTGATGTCACCGGGGGGGGAGTCGGCGTCTGATGAACAGCGACGCACTGGAAGTCAGCCGCTCGTGATTCTTCAGCTCTGCAGCCTTTCGATAAGTAACTGAATGGATCGCCTGCTTCATACCTTGAAAGGTTTAATTAACCAACTATTAAACTGTATACTAACAACCAGTAACGTGGACAGGCGACGTTATTGAAGATGACACAGTAAAATGTGATCTTAAGTGTGATTGTCGGATCCTGACTGTAATATAAGCAAAGTACTTGGCCCATATCTGTGAAGTCTTAACAGGACACGTTAAGGCAACTCAATTGCCATTGTTGACATATTTTATTCCCCCCCCAGTCATTCAGGCAGGTGGTACAGATAATTTATATATCCGCCTAGGTGGTTGGATAATTTAGTTTGTTTTCACTTAATTTACTTCTGCATCAGTTATTTGCAGCAACATGACTAACCAAGACAGTGAGATCGAAGGAGGAAGGTGCAGTTCCCCTGTGACTGACAGTAACGTTGCGAAAGCGCTCTGCGCTGAAAGGGGCGGGGCTCGTCTGCGGGGGTAAACAAGCGCGGCGTTCCCGAAGCCCCGCCCTTCGACCCCGCCCCCTCAGCTCGCGCTTAAAGCCGCGTGATCCCGCCGCGTGATCCCGCCCCCTCGGCCAGAGAGCTGAGGTGTTCCCAGGTAAGGGGCGCTCGGTGTACCGCTGTCTGTAGGTGAGGATCGGAGAAATATGAACCGTCTTGATGCTGTCCACCACGCCCCACGACACCCCGGGCTCCGAAGCTTAAGATATCCTCGTTTTTTCCCCCCATTCGTTTGTTGTGTGAAGTCCGCTAAGTCACGAAACTCAAGCCTCAAGTTTTCTCCCAGTCCAGCTCTTCTCAGTACTCCAGATCCATCCATCAGTTTTGCAAGCGGTTATCCTGGTCAGTGTCGCGGGGGGTAGACTGGAGCCTGTGGTGGACCTGGAGGGGGATAAACAGTTTGTCCAAAAAAAAAATAAAAAAAATGGTCAAAGTAAAAATGTTGAAAGCTATTCCAAAAATGCAAATGACGTTAATTAAAATCTTGCCACTATTTCTCCGGTGTGCTTGGTCCTCCCTTGGCGTCTCCAGCTCTCCTCAGAAAGACAAAAGTGTTTCTTTTTTAGTCATTTTTCAAGCATCCTGGGGATGCTACTTCGACATTATTCGTTTTTTTTTTTTTTGTGGTGGTTTGGGAGGGGGGTCGTGACAAGAAATGTCATACAAGTTGTATGTCATATTTCAAGTTAACATTGTTAATGTGGACGTGTTCAGTCGGTTCACTGCCCAGACACCATAAATAGTCAAGGTTTTCCACCAAAGCTCTGGGTCTCCTGGATGAAGGAGCTGGATAATGAATCGCGGGCGCTGCTCGCAGTTGGCCCTCCTGATGTCAATCATATCTAAACGCGTTCTTTCGGTGAGGTCTCCCGTTTTACAAATCTCCAGCAAATGCTGGCCGCTGTGGCATTTCGGAGCTGTTTGTTCGATATCGTCCTCCAAGGTGAAACCGTGCCGATAAGATGGTGACTCGCACCGCGGGCGCCAGCCCCCCACCACCACCCCCGCTGTGTCGGTGAAGCGGCGAAAGTCGTCCATTAACCCGTCCTCCGAAAAGGGAGGACTCGCTCAACAGCAGCCCCTTTGTTCTTGGCCTTCTTATTCAACTGTGTAAGAATTATGAGGCTGTCGCTTCGCGAGTTGTCGCCAGCAAACCTCGTTATGGGGGAGGTGCCCTTACCGAATGCAGTGTGTCAGTTTGGCAAATCCGCTTTGTTATAAAAACAAATGGAAGAGCATCATTTTCGTTTCGGTCTATATTTAGCATGTGTGTATATATTATCAAAGAAATGTCTGAGGTATCTGAAAATATAAAGGTCTTCTGCCCGTATGACTTTGCTGTTGATTTGTCAAAGTGTGTGACTGAAAGAGGAAAAAATCTGTGTGTGTGTGTGTGTGTGTTGTCCCCTGACCTGACAGGACCTAGTCGTAGTCCCAGACATGAATTAAACGACCCTTCAAATTCCAGGAATTATGGGCAAGGAACTGGACTTGGCCCAGAAAGGCTGCCGCATGAGATTGTACTGTACCATTATGTGCAAAGTGCTTTACTGGAGCTGCTGATGAAGCAGTGTCAGATCTGTTGAGCTCCAATCATCCTCCTTTGTACAAGCATTTGCTGAGTGACTGAAGAGGCAGCTTCACGTAGGTGTCAGCTTCTCGTTATGGACCTCACCCTCCTCTTCTTCCCGTTTGTAAATCAATTCAGAACCCCTCCTCCTCCAAATGGCAACCCTGACCTCTCTTCATTTCTTCATTCCAAAAAGCCTACCTGTGTAGATACAGTAAATGCATTTGAATTGGTTACGTGTGCATATCATTTCAGTCACTGCAGCCACATAGGAGTGTTTTTATTTGGTTCCCCAACAGGAAGTCTCTTTCTGTACCTTGACAGGAAGTGCTTTTTTTTTTCTACTCACCCTTGTTTAGTCTCACCTGACAACAGAACCAGCTTGTTGACAGCCAGATAAGGTTCCACTTTAGCACTGCCTCTTTTGCCTGGCACTGGCTGCAGAATGGCTGCCCTAATTCATTTCTAATTTCGTTGTTCGATCTATGCCTGTGTGAGCCAGTGCTTTCTCTCAGGGGCTCAAGTAAAGCAGGTAGCCTTGTAAATCACATGAGTGTGACGCCGCAATCTTTATGTCTCTGCTTCTGTGTAGTTATTTCAATGTTCACATTTATTTAGTATGTTTAATCTTTGCATGTTTAATTTCCATCAAGTTCTTTTTTTTTTTTTTTTAGGGGGGGTAATCTTTTGATCCAGAAGTGTCTGTGCCTGCCTGTACTTCTTTGTTTTCAGTGATTAGTTGGTTATGTTATTAAACTGGCCCAACTGGTCTGTTAGCAAGGCTGAAGTCAGCCCTGTGTTTTGTGCAAGACAGTGTGTGACACAGCACCTCCACGCTTTGGTTTCTTTTTTACTGAGAAACACTTAGTGTGGCGGATTTTGAAGCCGGAATGAGGGAGCCAGTTATGTTAACCTAGCAGGCAGCCTGCCAACACCCCCCCCCCCCACCCCTGCCGCATATAAAAACCTCAACACCACTTCTGCTTCTGACTCTTTGGACATGGTAAGCGTTCAGATTTTGACAGTACGAGGAACGAGAAACTCGCCCACTTCCTCAAGACCAATAAAACATTTACTATGAAAAATACTGCAAGAAATTAACCAACGTATAGGTGGGTAGTGGTCTTGGTTCGGTGGGGCTTGGGTTTGTTTAGCTTTCTTTCCTGATGTGTTGCATTTAATTGTACGCGGTTTATGCAAACATCTTTGCCCTCCCAATGCAAGGGTAACTTGTAAATGCAACTTGACTGCCTAGTGGAAACAGTCCATCTTGCTGGGTTTGCTGTGTCTTAAAGTGGGGTATGTCATTTTATTTTGGAGCAATTGCCCACCTCTCACCTCCCCATCCCACTAAATCTCATATCGGGCGGACAGCCTGTATTGCTTCCTCTTCCAAATGTGTGCAGGAAGTCTTTCGTAATAAGCTGGATTTGGGCCATGTCAGTGATTGCGACCTAGATTGTTGGCCTCCTTCAAATGCCTGATCATGACTTCCTCTCTACTCTCCCCATTCCCCTTCTGGTTCCTTTAGTCTGCCCTAGGTCAGTGCTGAATGCTGGGTGCTGACTTTATGGAGAGAGGCGTCTTCATGAGGTGTCTCAACGAGGTGTCGAAGGAAGGCCAAGACTGTGCTGAAGTGACAGCTTTCCACTGGTAGACAGTAATTACAAAATCAGACGGTGCCGTGTTGTGGTCTTGATAATCCAAACCGTTGTTTTCCTGCTTGGAAGTGTGTCCAGTGTGGAGCCCAACGAAGTTGAAGAGCAGTGAGAATGTGGTTTGGCATTATGGGTGTTGCTGTCATGACGTTAGAGGTTCTGTAACTGCTAGCATGAAGTTTTGGGTTGACATTCACTCAGAGATGGAGGTAGAGGGAGGCGCAGATGTGGAGAAACTTAATTTTTAATCAGCTTTGTGACTTCCGATTTGATTCGGAGAAGCGGATGTTTCTGAGCCATTCGTTATCCGCCATTAACATCGGCCCTGTTCTCTAACACTCAAGCTGTGGTTAGAGGGAACCTTTTCGTACCCGGTTCTGATTATGTGTCATAGGTCAAAAGTCAAAGCAGGGGTGGGATCTAACTGCAATGCTGGCGTGCTACAGTTTAGCATGATGTATGAGAAGACGATGACTACTAGAAATGAATGATGCCATGGTAAAGTAGGCCTGGTTTGGTGCACTCTGCTTCTCAAAGGCAAGCGAGAGAGTTAGGTCACTTTCCTTAGTGCATTTTGGATATTGATACACCAGAAAATTGTTTTCTTGATCAAAAAGTCCATTTTTTAGTCCGATGTATTTTGGAACTGACAGTTAATGTGGTTGAAGCTTTTACTGAAGGACTGAGAGTTATTTGTAAAGCAGCACAGTAAAACAAACTCTGATTTGGGATTCAAACCAACAACCTTTTGGCTTTTGAAAACCAGGTTCTTTATGCACTCTGCTCCGCTGGATGTGTTCTTTACTTGTCTGCACTGCTGGAGACTAATGTGACATGCCCAGTCCGACGTGTAGCATATTCTGAACCCCTGTGCCTCCGCTCACATCTCCCAGACAGTGACAACTGTGGTGTTCTGTTGCTAAGAGTCGTGTCATACACAAGCTTTTTTTTTTTTTTTTTTTTCTTTTATGTGTGTTACCCTTGCTGCAGCAGGCAGCCTGGTGACCCTGGGGAGTGATGCAAGAACTTGGTCCTTTCAGCCTTTGTTCCTGGGCTCAGAACCCCCCCCAGCTGACTTCCTCTTTTCAATGTGTGGTATGAAGGAAAAACTGTGCCCCCCCCCCCTTTTTGCATATAGGTTACACAAGAAAAGTGTGTTTATTTTAAGCTCTTCAGCAGAAAGTACTATTTTGTTGCCCGAACAGAGATGGTCTGTCTTAGATGGTCTTCCAGCTTTGTTCCCAGCAGTCTTTCTTCGATTCCTGGCCCTCTTTATAATTAATAGATGCATTGAAGTGTGTGCCCTGAAACAGTTCTTTATAAATGAATAAATCCAGCCTTTCCTCAGTTTCAGTTTGTCTGAGTCTGTAGTACTCCATCCTCTGAGCTTTGGGCTTTGGCTGAGGCCTCCAGCGATGGCATGGCAGTCGACACTACGGGGGCCCGACAGATAGATGGTACCAAATAATAACACAGCTCTGTGCTGACAGTGGAGATAAATAGCACCCCCCCCCCCCTTTTGGGGTATGAGTAGGCTACTTTGACAAGGATCACCCAGATCCTCCAAACGAATCAGATCAAAGCAGTTTGAACAAAGTTTGACCAGGCACCCGGGGTGTGTGTGATAGCCGAATGCTCTACACCATGTCTGCCGGTCCCTGTGTTTCAGATCTGCAGCCGCCCGCCCGCCTCTGAGCATGTTTCCAAGTGAAAAGGACAAATGCAGAAGTAAAAGAAAGGTCGCTGTTGTGGCTGTGAATTGTGTGTGTGTGTGTGTGTGTGTGTGTGTGTGTGTGTGTGTGTGTGTGTGTGTGTGTGTCCGATATCGTGCTGATCTGCCGACTGCCTTGCCAGGCTCTGTCTGGGCCTTTGTTACATCGTACACGCTTACCTGCTGACTTACTGGGTTGACCTGTTTCAGATCCGGTGCCGCTTTGGGGCCGTTCTCAGCCCCATTAAATTGGCTGCGTTCAATGGCGAGCTCTTTATTTGTGAGGTGGCTGATTTTGTGTGGGAGGATTGTTCTGTTCTTGGACAGAAAGGGCCAAACAGGCATGGCCAGGCCTGCACTGTTGGCGTTATGGTGTAAACCCATAAGCTGTTTTATCTGCCCTGGGGGATGTGCTCAGTTCAGCTAGGCAGGGGGCGGCTGAAGTGAGGTGGTTATTTTAATGGCCCCCATGGTGGGCCTGCCGATGGCATCCTGATGACCAAAAGGGACTCACAGGTGGAAACCCATTCAGGCTGGCAGAGCTGGGAAGATCTGTGAAAGCAGAGTAACCTAGATAGAAAGGGTGATAGTGAAGCACTCTGTGTGTGTGGTCTCTATGCTTAAGTCCCTGCACCTGCATGCATCCAGACGTAGGGAAATCATCAACGCTTGGCAGGCCGCGTGCCACTTTCGTGCCACAGACAGTCGCGAGCAGACTGTCAGTGTCATCGGCTTTGAAGCACTGTCAGATGTTTACTTCGAAGTGACATTTCCTGTTTTTCACAAGCCCCCGGCTCACTCGCTGTGCTCAGGAACACGCGTGTGCGTCTCATGACCTCAGGAAAAGGAAGCAGAGTCTCAGGGGATCGGCGGTGGTCTGGCGATGCATTGGATCGTGTGTCTCGTTTAAATTGAGAAGAGTTACCCCGGCGTGGGTGGCAGGGCCTTTTTTCCTTAGTACCCGGCTGTGCCGGGGCCAGGGATTGCTAAGTGTCATTATGATGACGTGTGACAGCTTTACTGCCCATGGATGCAGTATGTATGGCAGGCCAGAGAAACGTGGCAATGTCTATGATTGTAGTGTTCTGTAGTGATCTCACCGTGCGTCTGGTTGCAGACGGGTGGCTGTTGATGGTCAATCACAAAGTGTAGCTTTTGGGTCAGTTTCCTGGGTGGTGGACCCCCAAAACTGAAAGCCACATGCAGCTGTGTTGTTCCCATTGCAACATAGCTGCAGTCTTTCTCTCTCTCTCTATCTGTGGCTCACTCTCTCTCTTTCTCCCTCTCTCTCTATCTATCTGTGCATCTTTGTCTTTCTCTGTCTGTGCTGATATCACTTCCATTACCTTTGGCATGAGGGTAGAAAGCACATTGGGCCAAAAGCATATAAGAAATGCAAATTTCAAAGAATTGGCTTCAGTTCTATTCATAAGCAGAGATTTGGGCAAATATAAGCCTTCAGAATTTGAATGATAGAAATCAAAATATCATTCTACATCACACAGGTCATATGAAAGCCTTGTTCTTCTTGAATAAATTCTGAAAATCTTTTTAGAGTATTTGAATTATCCTCATCTCTGTTTTGATTTTTGGAATTTTTGTTCAATCAGACTTAATGGGACACACACACACACACACACACACACACACACACACTCCATCTCATCCCACCTCCATCCACGAGGGGGGGGCTACACCCCGGGAGAGGAGTCACCGTATCACCAATCTGTGTGCCACCTCTTGCCCTATGGTTTTGGTGGGTTTCAGACGGTCTGTGCTGTGGCTGTGGATCTTTTCATCTCTGTCCAGTTATATCCTTGGCAGGGGGTTGCGGGTTCAAGCAGTATGATGACATCCTAGTAAAAACAGGACCGCGGTCACAGTGAATTCCGACTCAGCGGGTGGTCTCTTACATAGAGCCGGCAGCAGTTTGAGTGACTGGTGTCTCCAGCGAACGACCCGGCGCTTTGTTTCCAGTCAGATACGCATCGGTCAGAGTGAGCGAGTCTGCACCTGGCCCCAAGAAGGCCATGCCGGCACGACGGTGACGCAGCCAGAGCACATGGCTGCCAAAATCAACAGATTGTGCACGAACAGAGCTGCCGTGCAACAGCGCGGTGCTGGGGAGGGGGTGTGTTTTGCTGAGGGTCCACAGCTGCAGTTTTCGTGCCGCCGCCGCCGTCCCCTTGAGTGGTTCTGGCGAGGAGGTTTGCCCCGCATGTTTGGGTGCCTCCCCAGACGCGCTCTCTCACAGAAGTGTCACTCAAGAGTGTCGCAGTCCCTGGCCTGGCTGCGTCGCTGCCTTTTGCCAGCTGTGCTAAATGAGGGCCGCCCGCTTGCCCTGGAGGCTGTGTAGAAAACCTGCGTTCATCCTTGTGATTATGAGCATTGAGCCCCCCCCCCCCCCTTTTTCCTCAGCAAGTCTGTTATTCTATATTGCTATTCTGTTTACTAACACTTTGTTTGTGTATTTTGGTCCTGATTCAGGTCGGCTTTCATTGGTGACTTCAACAGTATGACTCAGCAAAACCTCTTTTTAATCCTCTCTCGTTCCTTGTGTGTGTGTGTGTGTGTGTGTGTGTGTGTGTGTGTGTGAATGTCCATCCCTCAGTCTGTGTTTTTCATTTCATCTTCCTTCCATCAGCCCGCAGTGGCCATCAACACTGCTCTCTCAGAACACCTTAATTAAATTTTAGTGATTCATCAGCAGGCCGGTGGTTTTTATTGCCCCCTTGTCGCGTCCCCTCCCCTCTCCATTGCTGGCCAAAGTAAGGCCTGCTGGGAGCAGTAAGGTGCTCGAAAATTCACCTGGTGAAATTTAGGTGGAAATGTGTGGGCAAGAACCCTGCTAAATAATCCGTTTAACACTGAATTGTTTATGTTGCCCATTGAGAGGTTAATTAGCTTTATTTGTGTTTTTTTAAATCTAGACTTTCAGATTTTTCTCTGTTGGAGCCTTGACAATCATTACTTCTTCCTAATGGGTTTTGGTTATGGTTCTTAGTGAAGAGCGTGAAGGAGATGTTAGAGAGCCAAAAGAAAATGAAACCAGCTGATGCCCACCCAGAGTCGGTATCCAGCACAGTGGAAATTTGCCCGTCGGGTGCCGGGTGGTGCTAATGTATGGAGCGTTGGTTTGGGATGAGGCGTCTGGGCAAGTACGCGGTGTCTTCCTCCTCCCGGTTTCCATGGTGTCAGCGGGGGTGTGTGGGAGAGTCACCTGGAAGGAAGCTGATTTTCTTAAAGCTTTACTGGAGAGTCAGAGTAGCCCCACCTTGGGCCTCCACCCATTGCTTTGTCAGTTTTTGTTGTTTATTTTTTTTTAGCACTTAGCCTGCATAATGTTTTGTAATTATATAAATGATCAAAATATTTTTCTAATGAAGCATTTTGGGTCTGTCTCAAAAGTAGAGCCGAAGGCTTGGATCTGCACCTCAGACCATCCCTCTGAGGCCACAGGTCTGGACCTTTAACCCCTGTGGTCCATACTGTCCATATAATAATCCTGGAAGACGGAGGTTCATACTGGCAGTAATCCAGTAACTCATCAGCTTGGTAGCAACCCCTGCTGCTCATTCTGAATCTTTACCAAATCACCCTGCTGCTTCCGCTCAGTAGAGGCCACCCTTCTTCTGTCCGTTTGGTAATGTGACCAACATGCTATTTCTATAGCTTTGCATAGATAGTGGGGTAGGTGGGTGGGCGGGGCTAATGATGGCTGCCATCTGATTGGGCGACTGCCCAGCACCACAAATGGTCGTTTGCAGGGACCACGCTTACCCATGCCATTTGCTCCGTCACAGAGCAGTGAAGACATGCTTTCTTTGTGACACGAATGTAAACAAGTCCTCGTGAATTATGATGGGTATGCTACTTAGGGGGCGGGTTATGATGGGAAGGAGGCAGTGTCTGGAGGACAGGATCTTCTGCGTGTTTTCTGACCCGGCCAAGATCACAAAGAATGACAACGCAGCTCATTTACCTTTTGATCAGAATCAGAATATCTTTATTGTCATTGTAATGAGTACAACGAAATTAAGTAATGTCTTAAGTGATGTAAAAGCATGCGGCACACCTGGGCCGACACTGGCTGTTTGACCTTGATGTCGGCAGCTGTTGCCAGGCAAGCTGCCACTGTCTGGAGTCTCCAGGTAACAGCAGCTCAGGCCAAGCTGAATGAGAGGGGGAGGCAGAGGAAAGCTGGCTCGTTGCAAGCGTGACGGCGCCCGCCACCCCCCGCCCCTCACCACACACTCCAAAAAAAAGGGAGCACGGCGCAAAGAAAGGTAAGGCAAGCG
>JAACJT020000032.1:11798844-11810655 GCA_009936485.2 Gymnarchus niloticus | reverse complement strand
TACTGCTGTGTGTATTCTGGTCCTGTGATGTTGAGGTAGCCTCGGTACTGCTGTGTGTATCTTGGTCTAGTAACGTTGAGGTAGCCTTGATACTGCTGTGTGTATTCTGGTCCTGTGATGTTGAGGTAGCCTCGGTACTGCTGTGTGTATCTTGGTCTAGTAACGTTGAGGTAGCCTTGATACTGCTGTGTGTATTCTGGTCCTGTGATGTTGAGGTAGCCTCGGTACTGCTGTGTGTATCTTGGTCTAGTAACGTTGAGGTAGCCTTGATACTGCTGTGTGTATTCTGGTCTTGTAACACTGAGATCCCTGACACATTCAACTTGTTCTGGACTTCGAGCAGGAGGGATATGAAGTTTTCAAGGGTTGAACGGTGCTCATTTTAGAGCACGTTTTAATGAGTAACTGATCATCATCCAACTTTGTGGAAAGGGAAAAAAAAAAACCGTGTTTGGCATACCACTCCTAAAACGTCCTCCTGTGACTGTGTTTGCCTGTGGTGGCTCCAGCATTATGTTCTGGACGGACTGGGGGGACCGTGCTGCCGGCATATACCGCGCCTGGATGGACGGTACAAACGTGTCCTGCATCGTGTCCGAGGGCGTGCGCTGGCCCAACGGCATCGCCACCGATGACCAGTGGCTGTACTGGACCGAAGCGTTCGGGGACCGCATCGAGCGTGCCGACTTCTCTGGCAGCCAGCGCACCGTGCTCATGGAGGGTCTGCCACACCCCTATGCCATCGCTGTCTTTAAGGTATTATGGGATGCCTCCTTGAGTGAGGAGATATGGGGACCCTCTAGCTCTGGTACAAAGCTGTAAAGACTGAAAGACAAGCCAAATAGACATGGTGGAGAGCTTCAGAAGATCTTTAGACCAGGTGATCACCTGAACAGCCAATAAATAGCTTTCATGGTATTTGATATAAACCAGTGTGTTCCACATCCAGTCCTGAGGACCCCAGGGACAGTACATGCTTGTCCTAGTCATGTTGTGACCCATCTCATCCAAACAACCATGGCTTTGGTAACGATTTTTTTAGCCAAACTTGATGGAATAGTTTTGGACTAAGATAGGTGTGCACCTTCACAGAGCGACATTTACTGGGACGACTGGTCCAGGATGGGCATCTTTAAGGCTCCCAAGTCAGGCTCGTCGGATGGCGAGCTGCTGGTGGGCCGGCTGACCGGTGTGATGGACCTTAAGATCTTCTACAGGGGCAAAACCAAAGGTCAGAAGGCTAGGTCAAAGCATGCTCTGGTTGGCCCGGGACCCCTGAGCTTCTAGTAGCATGAGATGGCATTGGGGGGGTTTTGCCATTGTATTCTCCATGCTTGTTTTAATGGACCACTGATGACCACTGGAGAGGTTGTAAAAAACCATGAACTGGCAGTGGATGGTGGTAGTTGTCAGAACAGGTTTCTGCTTGTTTTGCTCTTCAGCCAAAATACTGAAAGGGTGGTTTCCAGGTAACCTCCACCCCATCTTTTAACCTCTGTCACCCCAGGTAATAATGCCTGCGCCGACCAACCCTGCAGCCTGCTCTGCCTCCCGCGACCCGGCCACCGTCATACCTGCATCTGCCCGGAGGGGGCGCCCACCAAACAACTACCCTCAGGGGAGCTGCAGTGCCGGTGTCCCACCGGGTACCGCCTCCAAAACAGCACCTGCGTGAAGATGGGTGAGACGGTCGGCCCTGGCCATCGAGCCTTCTCACAACACTGCTTGGTTCAGACCGCTGCCGCTGACCTGGCTGTTTCCCCATCCCGCCCTTTTTACCCAGAACGCACCTGCCTCCCAAATCAGTACCGTTGCTCCAATGGAAAGTGCATCAGCAGCATCTGGAAATGTGACAGTGACAATGACTGTGGGGACATGAGCGACGAGCAGGAGTGCCGTGAGTACACCCCCCCACCCCTATAAAATACCGGACGATAAGAGCCGAACGCTAGATGCGATCAGTCCCACGTTGTCTCGCGTCGAGCTGGAAAGGTCGATTTGGTGTTACCTCATATGAGATTTTCCTCAATGCTGCCCCACAGCCACCACCGTGTGCGACCCGGCTGTTCAGTTCCGCTGCGTCGCCTCTGGGTCCTGCATCCCGCTCGCCTTCAAGTGTGACCATGAGGACGACTGCGGTGACAACAGCGACGAGGAGCACTGTGGTGAGTGTGCGCGCTCTGACCGCACGCACGCCTGCGTCTCAGCTGACTCTGTCCGCCTGCCCCCGCAGAAAGTCACCAGTGCCGGGCGGGGGAATTCACATGTGCGCGTGGCGTGTGCATCCGTGAGGCGTGGCGTTGCGACGGCGACAATGACTGCCGAGACTGGTCAGACGAGACCAACTGTACAGGTGAGATGCCAGGGTCCTGGGGAGCCATCGTGTTTCGTGTTCTGATTTAGGACTTCCTGTTATTCCCAGTTTGAACTTCCTGTTTCCTATGTGTCTTGTGTTGCTTCATTACCCAGTTTTATTTTTCATATCTAACAATAAACCAGCAATAATTAGACAAATCCTTGCTTCCCTCCCCAGTGTCTTCATGCTCCAGTTGACAAGTCCTCATAGCTGCAGTGTTGTTGTGTTGAACTTAGTGTGTCTGATTGTGATCACACAGTGGGTCATCACACCTGTGAGTCCAGCAGCTTCCAGTGCCACACGGGCCACTGCATTCCGCAGCGCTGGGTGTGCGACGGGGACGATGACTGCCAGGACGGTTCCGATGAGGAGTCCTCGCACTGCGGTCAGTCCCGCCGCTGTTCCTGCCAAACCCCCCCCCCCCAACACACACACACACAGACTTTTGTAACGTATCACTGTGTGCCTGCCTTTCTCCATAGGGGGGACTCACTGCAACGGCTTCCTGTGCTCCAACGGCACCTGCCTGCCCTCCAGCTCTCACTGCAATGGTGTGGAGGACTGCCCAGGGGGCGCCGATGAGCAACACTGTGGTCAGTCACCTCTCATTTTTCACAGCATGACTACAAATCTGCTTATTTTCCACGTTCTGTTTTATGAGAGTTAAAAAAAAGAAAATGATCCTTGGAGATCTGTCATGTGACACTGTGTTGCTGTAACAGCATTCACTCCTCTTCTTTTATAGACTGTATGTATAAGTTTAGTCCAGATTAGTGTGCAGTTTTCATACCCTGGGCAGACCTGAGGTATCCCTATGGAGAATGGCTGGTCTTCTCACCTGCACCTATTCCTGCCAGACCCTCTTTGCACACGCTACATGGAGTTTGTGTGCAGGAATCGCGCCCAGTGCCTATTCCAGGCACTCGTATGTGACGGTGTACGTCACTGTGCTGACGGCTCAGACGAGGATGCTGGCTATGCAGGCTGCTGTGAGTGATTCACTTTAAATCACTTCCGTTGTGGTTTCATCTAACATTGGCGCTTTGGGGAACACGTCATTCTTGCACGGTTGTTTGCTCGCGTGCTTCAGTTTGAAAACCCGGTATCTCATCAGATGGCATCACGAGTTTGGCTGTAGGCTCTGAGCTTAAAGCCCGGCCCCGACAGCACCATGACTCGCCGAGTCATCATTGGCTGCATGCTGAGACCTTCCATCTCTCTGTGTGCTGCAGCCACGCGGCCCGAGTTCGGGAGGACCTGCGACGCCTACAGCTTTCAGTGCGCGAACGGGGCATGTGTGAGCCTGGAGTGGAAATGCGACGGCATGGACGACTGCGAGGACTACTCCGACGAGGCCAACTGCGGTGAGCCCCACGCGCAAGGCTTCTCCACTTCTCCCTTCCCCCACCTTTCATCCTCTCTTTTTCGCCTCTCCCTTTTCTTGCTGTATCTGTGTAACCTGGCTGGGTGTTTGGTGTCCTGTTAGTGTTTGGTCTGTCTTCATCTCCATGGACTGTTCCATCACTCTATCTGTCTTTCCATCTCCCTTGCAGTCTCTCTGTCTGTCTCTCTCTCTGTGTCTCTCTGTCTTTTCAAGCTGTCTGTTCCCCATTCCCAGGTTCTGTCACCGACATTCCTGGCTGCTCTCGCTACTTCCAGTTCGAGTGCCGCAACAGTCGTTGCATTCCCAGCTGGTGGAAGTGCGATGGCGAGAACGACTGTGGGGACTGGTCCGATGAGGAGGGCTGCATCGGTAACTTGCAGCGTTTGGGGGAAAAAATAAAAGAACATTAATATATACTGCATTTTCATGATGAATATGACCTGTAAGGTAGAACATAGATACTATATTTTTAAACTTGTGACCCATGTGTAATAAGCTTTAATTTAGAAATTCCTATTAAATTGTTCTAGTGCCTTTTTAATGGGTCACAGCTGTAGAGTCCCTAGCTGGTACCTCACACATATACTGACACCAGTACGCAGTGTCCCCTAACCCACTGGTGTCCCCGGCTAGTACACAGTGTCCCCTAATCCACTGGGATCCTCACCCAGTATGCCACTGGTTGCTTTCTCTGCTAAATACAGCTCTCACTGTTGGAGGTCAAGCTCATAGGTATACTCTGTCACATTCATCGACATTTTTACCCACCCCTGCTCTCTAGGAGGGCTCACCCCACGCCCCACTACCCCCGGGGCCTTATCCTGCTCCCCTAACCACTTCCGCTGTGGCTCGGGGGCCTGCATCGTCAACACCTGGGTGTGCGACGGCTATGCTGACTGTCCGGATGGTGGCGATGAGGTCGGCTGCTCCACAGGTGAGTGGTTTGAGTGTTGCTGGGTCCCTCAGATACACTGATGGGGAACAAGACCCCAGTGTTCCCTGAAGGTACTTCCTGGAGAAGGGGGCAGAGGGGCGGCCTGCCGTTTTCAATGGCACCCATGGTGTTTATCTGTTCTGAATGGCAAAATGTGAAATCCTCTATGTTATGCAGTACTGTGGTACCCATTCCCATTATTAGCTACATTATTTGCTATTGGTACAGCATCAAGGTCCTCTGTTGGGATGTAAACCTGTGGTTCAGTGTCTTGCCCACCTGTGACTTGTATAGGGAAAATGGAAAACAAGCATTAAGGTTAAAATGCACTGCATATACAGTATTTAAAGGTGTAGTATACAAATGTACACATATGTGACAAATAATGTCACCGTCCTGTCGGCTAATGAATAGTTTCAAGCCACTTTCCTCTCGCTGGATTGCCCCTGTGTCCGAAGGTTCGAACAACACCGCTGCTCCTGTGCCCACCCCAACCCCCGTGCGGCCTCGTCCCACGGGTCGTTGCCGAAGAGGCCAGTTCCAGTGTCTTCGCCCGCCCACCTGCATCCCTGACTGGCAGCGTTGCGACGGGCGCCGGCACTGCCAGGATGGCTCAGACGAAGCCTCATGCCGTAAGTGGTTTCGGCACCTCAACGTACAGTTCTCTTTCATTGAGGTTGAAGCAGTCCTCCTCAACAGGTGAGGGCTCTACCTGAGCGTATTGTTTGATGGTGTCATCAGTAATGGGGTATGACTGACTGGTCAGGTCAACAACAGACGTGCAGCCCAGGCAGACTTGAGGTGCAGCTTTGGGCCCAGGCAGACTTGTGGTGCAGCTTTGGGCCCAGGCAGACTTGAGGCTCGGCTTCCCTCAAACTCCCCCCTTCCACCCTCTAGCCACCCAAGGCCCCTTGACTTGCAAGAATGGCACTCTGTGTGTCGATGGCGAGGCATGCATAGCGGCCAGCGAGAGGTGCGACGGCTTCATCGACTGCTCCGACCACAGTGACGAGGACAACTGCTCTGGTAAGTGAAGAACTGTGTTCATCTCTGATCTGCACTGTGTCTGCATGCAAATAAAGCTTGAATTAACCAGTTTAGATCCATTTAGAAGAGAACATCATCTTGGTACTACAGTTCTTGTGATCCTACACTGTTTATGTAAGGCACTAGCAGGCCCAGTGAGGGCCTTAACATCTCTGATTTCACATCAGGCTCCTAAGGAGCTGATAATTATTGGATTTTGAGTTTGGTAGAAGGCACCGTTTTAACAGAAGGTCCATGTAATTCTTAGACAAGGAACAAGGAAGAACAACCCATGATGCACAATATACCAGCCATGGCTTCAGGAACATTAATGGGCTTCATCAGTTCCAAGGGACATTTTACCCTGGACTGGAGTGTGGACTGAACGGTGCTGATGTACAAACAGAATTATTGACATACCATCGTAAGAAAACATCACATGAAATCCTTAAGCGATCCAAGAAAGTGCAGACACCAAAAATGCACCGTCCAGGCTTGTGTGGGGCAAGGGCTGGACCCAGGAGTTTAGGGAAGAAAGCAGGGAAACCTCCTGGATGGTCTGCTGGTCTGTGACAGGGCAGGCTGGGCGTACACCCTGTCATGCAGTTCATGCCACTTTGGACTGGAGAGGACAGCTACACCCTGTACAAACAAGCAGCCCCAATGGAACAGAGTCAAAAACCTCCACACTATTCACTGACACACTGTGAACTGGACACAAACATGGCTTTGCATCAATGAGCGGTGTGGCTTGATACAGCTCGGTGAATCTCAGATCAATCCAGACAATAGAGCATTAGCTGGTCGTTAAAGTCTCTGCTGTTACCACAGTACCTTTCCAAGGAACGTTGTCACCAAAGTTTCATGTCTCCAATGACCCCACCCCCACCCCGCCCCTCTCCAGCTGACACCCGGGTCTACAAGGTCCAGAACCTGCAGTGGAGCTCTGACTTTTCCGGGGTCATCACACTCACATGGTCCCGGCCCAAAAACATGCCGAGCTCCTCTTGCTACTACCTGGTCTACTATAGGTATGAAAGTGCTGGATGCTAATTGGCTGGGCCCTGTCTGTGGGCGTGAGCGTGAACAGATGCTGATTTGAAATGAGTGAGATGAGAAAATTCGAGCAGATCTGTGATGTTTAGTGAAGATAAATGAATATAAGAATGGGCACATATGGTCGTTGGATTTCTTTCTATGACTCAGATATCATCATCCTATCACGTCTATTGTGTACATGCTTGGAAATCTGTGCGTGTGCATGGTTTCTCGCTGCCATGTGGAATACAGATGAATGTCCCTCCCGCCATCAGGATGGTGGGAGCACAGTCCTGGATCTCAGTGGAGACCCACAGCAACAAGAGCAGCTACACTCTGACGGTGCTGAAGCCGGACACCACCTACCAGGCCAAGGTGCAGGTGCAGTGCCTCAGCAAGCTGCACCGGACCAACGAGGTTCTGACACTGCGCACGCCAGAGGGATGTGAGTGCAAATCCCCCTCACTACCACCCCTTACTAATGATTTAACCCTCTGGAACACACTGGGCCACATTTACCCATTGAGCTGTGCATCTCCGGTCATGCCTGTCTGAGTGTTTTAGTTCTGCGAGGTCGGTTCTGACTGCCTGCTTTTCACAGTGCCCGACCCACCCCGGGACCTCCAGTTGTCTTGCGACAAAAGCAATGAGGGCACGGTGCTCTGCTCGTGGCAGCCTCCAGACCAGACCCACGGGCTGATCCGGGAGTACGTTGTAAGTGGGCCATCCCTTGGTACCGATCAGCTCATCTGGGGTCTCATTGACTAAGCTGCTCAAAAGACGCTCGAAATGTACGTATGTGACTTTCCCCGCAAAATTTGAGATTCATAAAAGAAAACGTTATGTGAGAAGCGTATATTTACAGCAGCTCATGGGCTGGGTATGCGACATTTCGGGTCGATGGGGAATGGACAACACCCACCGTGAAGCAGGTAAATGCCGGTAAACCAGCTAACTGACAGCATTCGTGCCAACAGTTTATATCACCAAGCCGCGTTTTGACGTGAAAAACAGTAAGTGTAAAAATGTTAAGTGGGATTTATTGATTTTTTCCATTTATTTGTGTGAGCCAAAGACCATTACACTCCTACACCAAGTTCCACCAGCACCAGCGATGAAAAAGAGAATTGATTATTCTACAACGAGCGAAGCATAGCGTAGTTTGGTCATTAACTTTCGTTAACCTGTGGTCATTTCCATCTGTCATTCATAAGTGAAGTGCCTTTACTTCGTTGTTTTTCGAGGGTCTCAGGTACCACAGCAGTGTCTCCGGACTGCTCTGCTACAACCCGGCATAATAGGGCATCCTCTGTTATAGACGCCATACGCATGTCGAGGTCTGGCAGAGCAGATGTGGTTTTGCCGTGGAAAATAAACTGAGTGTATGTCCCACAATGTTGTTTGTCCAAAAATGTCACTGCGATTGACCTGTGCCTGCAGCTCGAGTTAAACAACGAAACCCTAGTTTCAAACAAAACGGTTTAATTTTGTCATTCACACGGTGTCCATTTTTTTTCTTTTTAAACAGAAATAATTCAATATTTCCACTCCTGCAAGTACAATCACGTCGGAAAACCGTGAGCGCCATCTACATACAATCTTAGAGGGACACCACCCAATTTGCAAATATATACCAAACAAAAGGGGAGACAAATTGATAAATAAACAAAGCCAATCCATCCATCCATCTTCTTTACCCGCTTATCCGTAAGGGTCGTGGGGAAGCTGAAGGCGATCCCAGCCGACTTCGGGTGAAAGGCAGGGTACACCCCGGGCATATCGCCAATCCACCGCAGGGCCTAAATAAAGAAAACAATTTACATATACAACGTTAAACAAAATTCAACAAACAACAAACTGCGTCCTTGGGGCTCCTATGCTGAGTCTTAAATCGGTAAATATATGCTAATATTTATTATTCTAACAATACAGCAAGCAACTGCCCATAGGCAATCAACATCATGAGGTGACAAAATGTATCCCAGTTCAGAATCGGCAGGCAAAGTAATAATAGACAAGATACTGACGAATAAGGAAAGAGGCGATATTTCTCAGCTTCTGAAGATAAAAAGTAGGATGTCAGCTGTGACAAGAAGTAAAGAAAACCTCAAGAAACAGTCAGACATATGTGTTAAATTTCCTGGAAGAGTGAGTTACTCGTATGTCTGTCTAAAACACTTAGTGGGAAAAGCTCCTCAGTTTAGCACCTTGGCTGATTATCTAGAGAAACAGATCCAAGAAAACAAAACCGCTAAATCAGCTAGTAGTTACCCTGAGAACGCTACTTCTGCACTGAAATATCCACTTTTCTCCATAACAACCACTTCTTTTTTATTTTGGGTACAATGCATTTTTTGAGCTGATGGAATTTACTGCAGTGGGAGTGACTTGCTATTCAAAGCACTTTTCGTTTGTGATACCTGTGCTTAGACTCCCAGATATTACACTTTATCGTGCCTCTCCCTAGCGTTGTTCAGTGTTCCTTTTGTTTTGTTTTTTTTTCTGCAGTTGCTATCGGTGGACAAACCAACAAAGCTTGATTTGCATATTATATGAGCGGGAAGTTTATTTGCATTAACCATTTATGGTTATTTATGGGCAGCAGCTGGGCAGGTGCTCAGGCTCATTCAGTACGCACATTTACAAGATGATTGTGGTTTACACAGAGAAAGCTACATAGACACAAGCATGCCCCGGGTTTTATAAATCAGATGTTTTTCTGGCATACTTCAAATTTTTTGTTTTTTGTGTAAACACATGTCATGGTGTGATCCGCACAAAGTTTTGTAAAAATGAGGCCTCTTTTAAAAATGGAATCAGTTTAAATCTATGTGTATTTACTCCATCAGCAATAGACTTGTGTTCATTTTTAATGAAATAAAATCTTGAAAATTTTAACGTAACTTAGTGAATGGCAGGTTAACGGTCAGCTGTGTGTGTGTGTGTGTGTCTGCCAGGTGGAGTACAGCACCAGAGGTAGTATGGAGTGGACCTCTCAGCGTTGCACCACCACCAATGTAACAGTTGGAGGTCTGCAGCCTAGCACCCTCTACAGGTTCAGGGTATGTTACTGTAGGAACAGAGTTGGTGTGAACAGAGGTCTGTGGAAGCCGATAGTAGCACTGGGAGGTGCTGGGTGAACTGCAGTCTGATTTGGAGAGTGGGAAATTGTATAGATGTATGGTTGAGAATCTGTCCTCCATGTCCTCACGTGGGTGTACTTTTTCAGGTAGCTGCTGTCACCAGCCGAGGTGTAGGGAACTGGTCTGATGTCAAATCCATCACACCCCAGGAAGGTGAGGGCCTCATCTGCTTGGGTGTGAAGGCGTGTGATTGCTTTTGGGCACCGTACCCCAGCAGGTGGTGCCCGACACCTAGCTTTATCCATGGCTTCACCTAAGGCCAGTGTGGCAGCATGCAGTTAGCAGGAATCTGTCACTGCCTTGATGGTTGCTAGGATTCAGCATTCAAGGCAAAGTTGCCCTTGTTTGTGTATGAGAATTTACATTATTGGTGACATGCAAGCAGCATTTTTCATTCTGTAAGAGGTGAGACGTCTCCCTCTAGTGGTAGAACATGGACACATACTAATTGTCACTCCGACAGCTTGTTTCAGTTTAGTTGAATTTGGGTCTATTTTTTTGTGAGATTGTGCCAAAAATCAAGATTGGCAGAAAGAGACGTTAAATAAATTGACGGGTTAATAAGCAAATGACTTGGTCTCTCCTTTTTCCCTCTGTCTGTGTCAGCTCTGCCAGTACCATCTGTCGATGTGGACAGTATCACAGAGGACTCAGTCAGTCTAACTCTGAGCTTCAGTTCCAAGTACAAGGTTGGTACTTCTGGGTGCCTGGCTCTGTTTGTGTGTGTGTGTGTGTGTGTGTGTGTGTGTGTGTGTGTGTGTGTGTGTGTGTGTACGTGCATCCATTGTCTCAGTCTGTCTGCCACATGTGAGCACATTCAGATGTGTGTTGGTTGTTTTGAAAGTGGTGATGGAGACAGCATTTCTGTAATTGAGTTAACTGCACGTTAGTCTGTCTGTGTGTGTGTCATGTCCGGATTCAGCACTGCATGTGTGTCTTGTCTGCAGATCCTGCAGTATGTGGTCTTTCTCTACTGGGCGTTCGATGATCATGTGAGGGAGAACAGAAATTTGACGGCTTTGGGGAAAAAGGTCCAAGGTACGGCTCCTCGTAGCCCTCGCCAGGCCCCTCAGTCGGCAGTGTAAGGTGATTTATGAAGGAGTCGTTTACATGTGTTCATTTTCAGTGGCCAACCTGACTGCTGGCACCAGCTATGAGTTGGCAGTATGGGCCCAGACCACCGTGGGTGACAGCCCCACGGCTCTGACCCGCCTGCAGACACTGGGGAACCCACCAACTCCGCCTTTCCTCAAGGCCCGCCCCCTCAACCAGAGTGCCGTGGACTGCAGCTGGACCGGCCCCCATGCCGAGGTGGGCAGAGACCGTGTACGCTGACATACCCACACGCAATTACAAATGATTTAGTTGTGTCCCCACAAAACGTATTTTGTGCAACTTTGCCTGCCTTTAGCTCCTTAAACAAAAGGTTTTAGATTAATACTTGTATGTTTTTAGTCAGTTTTGGTGGTCTGGATCAGTGCGAAGCTCTTTAACTCTTTATGCATTTGTGTGTGTGTGTGTGTGTGCGCGCGCGCACTCAGCTGTATGGCGTCTTCTTCGCCACTTCCTTCCTGGACCTCTACCGTAGACCCCACAGTCAAAACAGCACCAGCAACAGCCTGACTGTCAGCGTCGACAGTGATGAGCAGTACCTCTTCCTGGTGAGTCCTGCCCCCCTAGACAGGACCCTCCCACATTCTCTAGCCACACCCCTCAGGATCTAGGCCCACAATGTATTCAGGCACTGTCTGTCACTGCAGGGCCCTTCCCACTTTACCAATCCTGTCATCTTAACATGCTGTTTGCTGTTCATGTTTTCTGTGCAATCACTGTGTCAGCCAGCTGACAAGTGTGTGTGTTTGTGTGTGTGCGGAGGGGAGGGGGGATCAGCCTGTTAACAGAAACCTCTGCCAGTGTTTTCCTGACAAGA
>JAACJT020000032.1:11744101-11796269 GCA_009936485.2 Gymnarchus niloticus | reverse complement strand
GTGTGCCAGTGAGGTACAACTGCAGGGTCTTTCCTGAAGTGCAAGGGTTCAGGATTTGAGAGAGAAAGCAAAAAGATGAGATATTTTTAAATATTCAATGCACTTTTTTGGATGCGCAATAACTTATTTTTTTAATATGTATATCTATATGTGTGTATATATATATGCATAATAATATACATAAATATATGTCAGGAGAAGGACAAATAGGCGATATGGAGCAAACTGTGAAGAGTTTCAGAGAATTTTCCGTAAAAGCTGGGCCTGCAAGAGAGCAGACAAAGCTACACACACTCCCACAAACACCAAAATCATAATATCGTGTATTGCATCGATCAGCCAAAACTGAGAGCCAGTACTGACACAGATACTTATATAGAGATGGTACACATATGCTCCTTCATGTAATGAGTTGCTTCAGTAAGCAGGCACCTTCAGTGGGAAGCTGGAAATATTATGGAGGTTGGAAACCCAGTATGTTCCATGGGACGCAATGATGGACTCATCCAGCATCACCCACAGCGATGTGTTCAGGGAACCTGCATCTTGATTGTCCAGTTTCATGTTATATTGTAAAAAAAAAAAAAAAAAAAAATCCAGAAAGGGTAGAAAAATTAGGCGTAGTAATGAG
The DNA here is from genome assembly GCA_009936485.2 of Gymnarchus niloticus. Taxonomy (NCBI): domain Eukaryota; kingdom Metazoa; phylum Chordata; class Actinopteri; order Osteoglossiformes; family Gymnarchidae; genus Gymnarchus; species Gymnarchus niloticus. The sequence continues at coordinate 11,795,638 of JAACJT020000032.1, read as the reverse complement.
GTTCTTGGAGCGTCTGGGTTGGTCTGGGTTCCTCTGTGAGGTCACGACAGGTCAGGATTATGGACGGAAGCCCTCTCTCTAACTGGTGCACCAGCACAACCTGGGTTCTGCTCTGAAATGGTGACGGCTGGTGGTCTTCTGAGCCTCTGGGTATAACTGTGGTTTTGGTGTTGGGAAAAAAACAAACCTGAGAAAGGGGGGTGGGGGCCAGTGAGGCACGGCGTCGACACGCTTACAGGAGGAACGGGCTGTTGGACCGAGGGTCGGGGGGGAGGTGCTGACGTGCCAAACTTCTGGATGAAAAGGGAAGAAGAGACAAAAAGAGAAGAGCGGCGGAGTCTTGTATTGCTCCCCCCTTAGCAGACAACTCGTTGATGCTGATACTGAGGAGCTATTTTAACTGGAAGTGGTGTTTTTTTTTTTTTTTTTTCCTTTTTGTTTTATTGATCTGTCACATGAATGTATTTTATAAATGTGTGACACTTTGCATCCCTCCCTGGAATACACACAGACACACGTACACACTCCGTCTGCATCATACTCTTTATGAGGCAGAGAGCCATGTTTACCCCAGTACTACACCTCTCGGGTACAGGTGAGGAGTGGCGTTTACCTCAGGTGGGGGTGAAATTTCCACAAGCTCATCCGCCTTTCCTCCTTACTTTCATGCTCTGGAGATTAAGCCCTTGAAGCCCAGTCTAGCATTCACCTGCCAGTCTGCCAGTGCATTTATTCAGGTCTTCACACCATATCTGCAGGTGTATCGGGTGCATGTATCCCTGTCCTCACAATCACATCGTTCTCTCTGCTTCCGTCTCCAGCAGCATCGTTATGAGGCGAAGTGCCTCTTTCTTTTTATTTTGCCTTAATGGAACTATAACCATAGTGATGGGAAAAGCGTTGATTCTGCTTTAGCACTGCTGCTTGGTTTGGCACATTTCGCCTTTCTAGAACACTCCGAGATTGTATTTATTCTCACACACACACACACACACACACGTACGTAGTACAGGTCAAAGTTCTAAGCTCACTGTTGAATAATTCTTAGGCTGTAAACATTTTGCTAAGTTTGTGACGGCAGATACCTTCTGAATTTTTTTGTCATCTCAAATTATTAAAGCTTCACTTTATTTTTTTACATTTTCTCACAAAATCAAAATGTTTTAATATTTCTAATGTTCTAAGTGTTAGTGGTTCGTTGCTTTTTTTGTCGCTTTTTTTGTAAGGTAGATTTGCTTCACTGAGTTTACTGCACACAGAGTGATGCTAACCAGACATTTTAATCTCCCAGCTTACAAGGGGTCTCCAGGGAATACGAGTCGTTTCACGGGATGTAGTCGGAGTGTATTACAAAAACCGCTTATACCGAAATAAAGTTGTTAAACTTATATGGTGTGCTCTTATCCGTGGGGGGAGGGGTACGAAGTGAAGTACTGTTTTTTTGCAGTGGAGTTCCTTCAGGGGCTGAAGAATCTGAGGGTCAGGTCAACAAGAGCAGAAAGCAGGACAGGAATCATCTTACTGGGACACTGGGTGTGGAAACGAAATTCTGTGGTGGCAAGATTAAAAAAATCGAATGTAGCGTACATCAGTGTCAAGCAGAAATTGTAGCTCCTGTCGTGTTTGTTCTGCTGATGTCCTGCTGCTACGGGGACTGTAGATCAACTATGACTGTAGCCTGGGGTCCCTACAGCGTTGCGTAAAGGCAGCGGGAGACGAGGAAGTGTGGAGAGCAGGCAAGAAGCATGCCAATGGAGTGCAGAACTAGCTGACGCGCTCTGTCTGCATTTAGCCTGAATCCAAACAACGGGATGAAATGGAGCACTGCGTTCTTAGCACCTTTCAGCAACAAGCGCCCCCTTGTTCCTTGGGGCAGGGATAGTATTCTGCTGGGAGGACCTCACACGGAGGGCAAAGCATGAACTGGAAAAGCACAGTTCCGCAGGTCTGGCCCAGTCTCTAGTTAAATCCACATCCGGTCTCGGATCTGGGGACATCTTGACTACAATCTGCCCTTATTTGACCTTTCTCTCGTTGCCTTATTTCCTTATCCAGAACTGTATGTGTTCTGCCTGGGATGAAGCAGGAAGTATGCAGGCGTTATTTCTTCAGTTAGCTATTTTCCTTTTAGACGTATCAGCGCCAGGGCTCCAGGAGGACTGACTACTTGTGTGGGCAAAAGGGCCTCATAGTCAGTCTGAATTTCATATGGATAACAGTGGTTTGACAAGCGACCACTGGGTGGCAGTGTTCCATTATGCCCAATAAACACCTGTCAGCCCCCACATGACTATGGGACCTTGAATCAAACAGGTGGCAAACAGCAGTGCAATGGAAGCCAGTTGAATGCGACCAGCATGTATAGCTATAAGAACCTTTTCGTAATTGCGAAAAGCAAAGGTCTTAACTAGTGGGTAAAATGGAGTAAATTTGTCAATGCAAATCCCATGTGTTTAATTCCCGTTGTTGCTGGCTTTCGCAGGCTCGCAGGGCTCCGTGGTCATGGAATGCAGCCCCTCCTGGCGGGAGCCCCGTCTGTCCTTACGTCACCTTTCAGACATAGACCACCGTAACAGAGTTGTTTTGCCTCATCTGCGTTACGAGATTCATGTTTGACTGTGGCTTGTTCCGTCCTATCTTTAAAAAATGATTTGCCCTTCCCCCGGTTCTCAATTTCACGACATCCCGCCGATGGAGGGGAATTCATTTGAACGCATCTTGTTTAAAACTCAGACCGGGTTTCTAGCCTCGTCAGCTGAGGTTTCCCCATGCTCTTCTCTTCGTTCCCTGTGGTCGAGATACACTCAGGCAGCCCTGGAAGCAAATGAGACCTCTTTCTACCTTGGGGTGTTTCTTCCGATTCCCCTTTTCTTAATCTCTTTGCCTCAGTGCTTAATGTTACCTCATCTTCCTTCAGTCATGCTTTTTCAGCATATTACTGACCAGGGCAACAACGCTGTACAGCATAGACATACGGGCTGTGTAGGACGCACAGTGCCGGTACACCTGGAACACGGTGCTACCCCGGTGCTGTAACTGCCATTTGTTGCATTAATGCACATGCGCAGTTGAATGGCTCCGGCTGCTTCCTGGCTTATTTCCTTAGAAATGTATTAATAAAAATCCAACACTTTCTTCAGCTTCTGGTTCTGCTTTTATTAAACTGCACTCTGGATATCATGGTTGTTTGTTGAAAAAGTATAAAACGATTATATTATGACAGGACGTCTGTAAAAAAGTACAAGTGATGTTTTCCCCTTGTAATTCACCAAAAGTTATTGAGCACCACACGAGAAGGCTCGTAATGAGCAAGACAGTTCTATTGAAGGCATTGAAAGGTTTTATCTCAATATGTGGGCTTAACAGGGGCCAGCAGGCTTTGTGTGTAGCCAGACAGAAAGCAGACAGATTTAACCGTTAATTTAGAGACAACCACTAGAGGGTGATATTGTTTTAACTAGCTACTTTCCACATCTCTATTGTGGCTGTTCTTGGTGTTGGGCCAACACTTGTCAGTAAATATCTGAAGTTAATACAAGAGCCCCAAATGCATTGCATGTGCAACTATCCCTGCAACATTGTCTTAGAAGATTGAATGACACTGTGAACAGTATCTGTCAGACAGGTGAATGTGTAACAGTGTGCCAAAGCTCTTGTCGAGGAGGCCCCACTGAAGGCTCCTGGGATACACAGCAAAGGGGATCTTCTGGGGCAGTGCAGCAATTCTCTCCCTCTCTCGGTGCCTGTGTGTTCTGTCCCTCCCCATACACCAGAGAAAGACATTACTGTACGAGGATCTCAGGGGCCTCAGTCGCTGGCCAGTACCCAAGAAGGGAAGGGGCTTGCCATGGAGGGAGAACAAAAGAGGAGGGGTGGAAAAAAAAAAACTTTCATTTTGACTCACGAGGAACCAAATTGAGTCGGCTAGAAGCCATTTTTAGGCAGACCGTGTCCTAGAGGTCGCTGCAGTTCATGGGCTACAGCTCTCATTTTTGGATCCATCTTTAATCCTCTCTCCATCAGTTACTTCACTGCGATGCACATCAAGTGTTGATTCTGAGGAAAGGATCCTCTATGTTCACGTCAGACACTAACACACACTTTACTAGTTGACTGTCTTTTTATGCTGATGCTGTTTCTGTTGATTGATTAAATTCATTGAATGTTTTGATCTTGACTGGCTCTTAATATCAGAGGCAGGCTCAAGCATCACCAAGGGATATTTTTCTCTTGAAAATTGCTGCCCAAGTGCCCACCAGTTGATGCGTTTCTAATCAATGCCTTGAGGTTCCAGCTTTTGGCCACATATCCCTCTGCAGCCCTGAGTCTCAAGATCAGACAACATAGTTGGGGTCTGTGAGGGCAAAGGGTTCTAATGTCCCCATGCAGTAGGGTTGTGCTCTCGTTCTCATCAACGTCGCAGTGGCTTCTGGACTGGGGTGGGTAGGACTGGGGTTGGGGGATGCTGGGTGACAGGCATCAAGCAGGCTGTCCTCCCCAGCTACTGGCCCTTCTCAGAGTGGACATTGCCACACGGCTTCCCAAGCCTATACTCCCAGTCAGCGGCCGCAGTAATAAAAAGGCTGCAATCACGTCTCCTAATTGATGGCAGCTTTGTGCCTAGAGGAGATGAAAATAAGATGAAATATTAATTTCACACTGGACCAATGAGGCAGCACTTTTCGGTAACCTGACCTGGATTCTGTAATTTGCTTTAGTGTTCTCATAATTGTGGGTAAAATACTGATAGTAACTGCAAGTTTTCCTGAGTTTGGTGTGTTGTATCTCGTAAACATGCAGGATAATCAAAATCCCTGTTAGTCCTGTAGGTTAGTATTTGTAATGTCAAATTCTGTATTGCAGGCTAAAAAAAAGTAGTGAACTACACTGGTATTAAAATTTCATGTTCATATTACTGTTTTGCACAGATACCAGTTAGTTCTTAGGTGTTTAAATTCATCACATATATTTAGTGTAAATGAATCAAAGTCCAACATTATGTCAACAGTTGTAAAAACAATATAAAACTATTCACAGCAGCCATCAATCACATTATATTACTGGAACATTTTTTATGGTATATTATTTAATAGAACAAAAGTGTTTTTATTGTTAGGAATGCACTGTTTAAGAGTTTAGCTGCGATTCATAATTGTTGCTATAATGGCAATGTTTTGACATTGCAGAGCATAGAAAGGGTTCCACACAGTACAGGTCGTTTAAGGGGAAGTCTGATCCCATGTTAAAGGGCATGGGGTCTGGCAAAGGCCCCTGGTGGCTCCCGGGAGGCCTGTTCCATCAATTCCAGATGGCTCTTTTATTAAAGCCCAAGGTTCAACCTCCGACCGATTAAAGAAATAAGCCATAGCACAGAGCAGGGTTCTCCGGTCTGAAGAGGGAGCGGTCCTGTAACCTGATTGGTCCGAGTGGTCACATGGCTGGACCCCTGGTGAAGAGGCTGACAGGAAGGTGATGACCCTCTTGGTCATGGGCGAGGGTCCATCACAGGAGGGGGGCAGGGCCACATGAAAGGAACCCAGAGACATGGGGGGGGTGGGGTGGGGTGTAGGTGCTTTTTAGTAAAAACGCTGCAGTATCTCTCCGTCTAACCCAAAAACCTTCAGCATGCAGAGGAATGCTGAACTGAGGCCAAATCCTGGACTCTGTCTAACAGTGCCCCAGTGAACCTCCTACTGATAACGCATACTGTGGTGAATTTCCGAATTTCTCTCAACTTCCCCCCCATTCCGGATGCCCACTGTGGAGCAGGCTCGTTGACCCCTGGGTCGATTTTCAACCCCCCGCCGGTCTCAAACACTACACGCCAGGCAAACTTTGAGCGCCGTTGCACTTATAAGCCGAAAAGGAGCAGCCGGTGTCAAAGGCTCTGTGCGTCTGGGTATGTTACTTCCTTTCGTCTCGCGGGGTCAGAGCCGATGGCCCCATGACACTGGTTCCTTAACCGTTGCTTTGCTAGCTCCCTGTTGAAGACAATACTACGGGCTGGGGGGGTGAAGCTACATGTGGCTGGCAAACAACATGAGACATCCAGCCACTGCTTGAGAAAGCGGTGTGGCTTTAAGCACAGTATAAAGAACAACAGCTACTTTCGGGGGGGAGGCCAGCATCACAGACATGTGCATAACCGCGGTAATAAAATGACACTTGAAATTTACAGCCATACTGAATCAGAATTTTGAAGCCCCTCTATTACTTTACCATTTCTACATGCAGAGTCATGTTACTACAACTTCGAGGTTCCTAAGCTTCTTATTGTGCCATAGCTTATTTGACTTGCATAATTTTTCCATACCACGGGAGAATTATTTATTCAAAGTTTAGTGGAAATCAAGTCTAAAAGAGCTGGCAATCACAGTTTGGACTCAGAAGCTACTGCCCTGGGCTTCAGCATGTATCCAGTGAGACAGCAGCCTGTGGTAAGATGGATCACCCTGACCCAGGGACACCCATCGAAACACCAAGAATCAGAATATCTTTATTGTCATTGTAACGAGTACAACGAAATTAAGTGCAGTCCCTGTGTCAGAGAGACAGGCAACGATGTCTACGTTTAAAATGTGGCCAATGTGTTTTTTTTATCAAGATCTGGTACACTAAAAATATTAATTTCTTCTTTCACCTCAGGTGATGCATTCTATATGAGGTGTCCATCTAAGGTCTGTCCAGTCACAGACCCCAGTGTACAGTAAAGCTGGACTTAGCTCTTGAATAATACATAAGCACAAACATATTAAAGCCCGAGGGCGATTGAAGTTCTGTTCCTTCATTTTTTTTTTTTTTTTTTTTTTTTTAATGTGACCCGTGTTATATGTTGGAAAGCTGTGTCTTCGTGATGGTCTGAAAGTCCACACAGAAAGACATCTGCTCACGCATTCCGGATCATGGTGGGTGAAGTACACGGGCTGCCTCGTCCATTGTGAAACAGTGAAGATTTGTGTTGTTTTCTCTTCTCTCGTGTCATTGAAAATATCTTAACAGCAAAGATGCTCAGTGTTTTTTTGCTACGGTGGGTTTATGCCTGTAAGCCGGCCATTACTGGGTACGGATGCGTCAGGTCGTTTACGGATGGTGGCTAACAGCAGGACCTCGAGCTCGTTCTAGTACCCCGTCCAGCAAACAGAAACGCTACGGTGATACATCTCGGTGAGAGCGAGTCAGGTCACGGTCAGGTCACGGCGAATGACAGCATCAGACTCCAGATCAGGCTGAGGCTGGGCTGTCCCTGATTGGATGATAGGAGACACGGCGGCTGGCTGTGCTGTGCTGTGCTGTAGCCGTCGCCGTGCCAACCTTTTTACCCGGCTTTCATTCTGGGGATGTAGCACATTATGCGTCTGCGAGCCCGTCGGCAGTAATGAAGACAGAGCTGCCGCGACTGACGCGAATACGGAAACTTGGCTGCTTCAGACGTAGCAAAAATATACAGAGCAGTATTTTAGCTTTTAAAGAATTGATTCTGTATAAAAAGGAATATCGCTAGGCTATGAAATTGCCTTCCGTAGCGACAATAACACTTGTATTCACACTGGCATAATGACAGGATTACACACCTACTTCGTTTCCACTGTAAATTAAAAATTTACTTTTCAGCCTCAAACACGGCTAACACATTAATTGTGCCTGCCTGGGCTGCACTGTCCTGATGCTTCAAGGAAGCTTATTGGATGATAGGGTAAGAAGGCTTAGCCAATGAGAGGTGGAGGTGCTGATCCTCTCCTAGCAACAAGACTCCCTTGCTGCACAGCACTGCTAGCAAACTGACACCCAGAATATTACATCATGAATAATGGCAACTTAACAGCTTTGTGGTGGGGGGAGGGAAGGGTTTTTTTTTTTTTTTTTTGCTGGCTTTTCTTGCCGTCCTCCGTGTCTTCCACGCTTGCCTGTGTTTCCCCCTTTAGAAAGTGCATTGAGGGCACTCGTTTCAGGGCATTAAAGATCAGACCTTATATTAGAATATGAGCACTGTAGCTTTTGTGTAAAGTGATTATGGGCCTGCTTCCCGACTTAGCCTCCCATAGATCACAGCTAACATTATTTGTCTCCTGGGTCAACAAGATGCGGATTCCTGATGCGCCTAAAGTGTGCCTAGTCTGAACCACATCGTCCCAAGGGAATCATCCAGCTTAGCACTTCTGTCTCTGCCCCTTCGTGTTGCTCAGCCCAGGTCCTTCGAGGGGCCCCAGTGAAAGCGAAATTACGCAGTTGCCCCGGGAGACAGCTATTGAATTACCGGAGTGTCCGGCCACACCGAACACTGCATCTCTCTGTCGAGATTCGGGATGTCTTGTGAGACAGGGGACCCTATCGACAAGGAGAAACTTGTTCGCGTTTCCAGGTGCAACCGTCCGAATCAATGTCGGCATTCACGCCCATACACCGTTTACAGGCGCAGACGCAGCAATCTGAAAGGGCATGGGTCACCTAAACTATTGAGCGATGGCAGCAAAAAATAGCTAAGAGGTCGAACTGTATCTCTCGTAAATATAAATAATATATCTCCTTCCACAGCAACTCATTTCCTCTGCTCATCTTCATCCATTGGATAATTCAAATTTGTCCTCAGCTTTAATAAGCATGATATCCATAAATAGAAATGTCGTCAGGTCAGGTGACAGAGATTCATAGCGATGCGCTTCTTTCACCAGAACCAAATGTCATTACTTCATGATGGACGGCTGTGGTTTCTCCTGTCATAAACCCTTTGGAGGGACTGTAGGTGGTGTCATGGTTGAGAACCAGGATGTACTAGTCCAATACCCTAGACGGGCCTGGTAGTCCTGTCATTTAGCATGACACCTCGTACAAATCGCTTACAAAAATGATCTGGCTGTGGCTGAAACTGTGAAAATGTCAGCATTGAACATCGTGTTGGGTACGGCATCTCTGCTAATCCGCTCCCATGATGTTTAGATGGCCCTCAGAGATCGACTCAATTACCCCACTTCAGACCACCCAGGGGGAACTTGCTCCCCTAAAACAAGTGGTCCTGGCAGTGGGAGATGCTTTGGCCCGATCATCCCTACCCTGGCTTCCGTGTTTCAGCACCTGGGTCAGGGCCCTGGGTACAGCCTTCTGTAATCTAATCAGTCACCACTTCAGGGTCATTCCTGCCCCTAATGACGGATGTGTTGACCACATGGGAAAGGTGGAGAAGGTGTGAAACAAGGAGGCCATGGAGGGAATGTTTTCAGTGGCAGAAACTGAGTTTGTGGGCTGTTAAAAAAAAAGAATGACTTGCTGTGAACAAGAGGATCAAAAAAGTTTCCCTCTTCTAACTGTTCTGATAGAAAAAAAACAGCCATCACCAAATTAACAGTCTTAGACGGCTCAGCGGAGGTGGCCACAGATTGCATTTTCAGTCACGTCTGATGAGAAAACAGCTGGCCACTTTTCCTCCAATTACCAGCCAGCTTTTCAGCTGGATGGGCGGGGCTGTGGGTGCAGTAAGACCTCCTTCTGGGCGGACAGTTGCTGCCATTGCCAATCTGTAACTTCCTCTGTGACCCTGACCCCCAAAGCCCAGCACCTCAGCCACATGAAAGGGCCATTTATTTCGAACTCCCTGGCAACTGGCTTACCATTGTTCCTGCCCACTGTTACTACGCATCACAAATCTACTTATTTTCCAACTCCACCAATACTGGTGGGCACCCCCACAACCATACCATCCATCATCTCACTGCCATTACCACCACCACCCCCCTGCCCCAGCACGCCGTCGATGCCGGCGCTCCCTAGGATTTGAAAAAGGAACAATGGAGCCTGGGTGTCATGTATGGCTGATTGATCAGCATCACGCTCTCCGGTGTCGCTCCATGGAGAAGACGAGAGAAGCCGGGAGAAGCCGGGAGGCGTCGCCCGCTGCCATGCAGCCGTCTGCTCCTCCCTCAGCCCCGCCTCCAGTTCATCTCCTTAGGATCAGGTTAACAGCTGTCTTTGATGAGGTCGTCCCTGCAGGTGTGTCGCTGGGTCACGGTGCCACTCCAACACCACGTGACTCCACCTTTCTTCCCTAACCTGCCACATGCTATAGCTGCGATAGTTTCATTTTTTAAATGTTGCTTTTTAAATAATTTTTAAATAGTTTCACCATTTTATCCCCTCATCATACAGTACAGTAAAATATTTCAGGCCCGCCTGAAAACTGATACAAGAGTGAATTACTTAATAAAAAGATGTAGAGCGTTTGTACAATGATTGTTGCTCTGTTACTGCAAAAGTAATGTCATTTCACAGCGAGCACAAAGTTTGTGTTTTCATTTTGCCGTACATGTGTGTTGAATCATTTCTTCATAGGATCGACTCATATTGAGGTAAATCATTTCCTGGTGAGGACAGAATGAAGAGAGCTTTGATGTCTGTTCAGTAACGGACAGAGCCCCTGCTACAGCAACCCCTTCACCAAAGGACTGGCTTTTCTCAGGGGCAGGTTCTCCCTGGAGGTGACACCAAATTCGTGCCGGCTACCAAATAGCACCTGTTTGCGAGGTTTGGGGTTGTTGGGGTGGTAGAGATTTATGGTTGCAGAGGTATTGTTCCTTTAAATAGAGGGACAGGGGAAAGCGCACCCAGATTTTTCCCTCCTGCTGGAAGAGTTTAACACTGGCAGCTTTCCAGCACTCAGCCATCACATATTTACTCGCACCCCTAATTTGATTTCTCGACATGACGCATCAAAGGTAGAAGGAGGAAAACCGTGGTGGTGGTGGTGGTGGTGGGGGGGGGGGGTCTAGATTTAGTGCCATTTGAGCATGTGCCAGCGTCCGATGTCAGGGCCGGAGCTGAATCTGCTATATCTCCCAAAGCCCAAAGGAAAAACAACGGCTGAAGAACCACGCACTCTATCTCCGCCTCCAACTTCAAAACAGTTGTCTTAGAGAGCTAACATGAGAGCACACTGCAACAGATATAATTTTGATTGACAGGTCAATTGATCAATCTTGTTGGATCACTCCTCCTCTGTGACAGAAGTCTGCGCTGTTAATGATGGAAATAAGCATTAAGCTGGGTTATGACTGCTTTGGATTGGTAGAGATACTAGGCTGGCTATGGTAAAAGAGGAAATCGAAAATTAAATTTAGTTAGTCTTATGAATTTGCATCCTGTTCTGATTGGCAAATGTTTTGGGCCCTGTGCTACCCAGGGTTGGCATGGAACCACCATGGTCCTGTACTGGGAAAGTGGTTTTAGAAGGTGGGTAATTAGATAGATGGATGAATGGTAGATGCAGAAATGTTACTGAATAATAGCACTCACGCACAACTCAAAATCTGCTCTACAAATGTCAACAAAATGCAGGGGCAGTTTGGTGTGAAGCACTCATTCGCTGTTTTGCTGTTTATTTGGGAACATTCTTGAAAGGGTTTTTTTTCTTTTTTTTCCATCAAGGTCTTCAAATTCAATTGCCAGCTCTGAAATGTGGAAATGCTTTGTGTGTGTTTAGGGGTCAGGGTTGCCAGGTCGAATCTGTGGGCAGCTTTAATAAAAATCATATCAGTCAGATCGCCCGAGAACTGTGTGTACGAGGTGCTCAAAAAGTATGAGCTGTGTGACGCACTTTCACTGTTGTTTTGCATTGCATCGTTTCAGTCTGGGCCCAACCAAAACAAACCACTGGCAGTCTCTCCACGTCCTTCATCCGTAATACTGATACGCTGGCTGCCTCCTCATAAATCAATATAACTGCTCATACACTGTGGTCCCACTCCATAGAGTGCAGGTGGAGTCTGTGAAGAGTCACAGTTGTGTTGAAAATCTCATGCCAATCCATGAGTGTTGATGTTAATGTAACTGTTAGATGAGCTTCTTTGGAGTGTGTTTCTCACTGAACCATTTAAAATACAGATATTTTAGGGAGACACTCTTTACATTTTCTCATAATGTTGCTCAGATTTTTTCCTTGGTAACCCAAAGAAAACAGACCATGCAAAAATTTGCAGAAAGATTTGTTTACTCCCTATACCCAGTTAGCAAATGATATTGTATTCTGTGCTTAATTATGTATTATATTTTATTACATATATTACATATTATAATTCCATATAAATTTACTTATGTACATTTCTACATATATTCATATTATGTATTATAATTAAGTGGTATATTTTCCTATCAGTGAAAGGAATGTTAAAATTGGAGATGTGGAAAGCAAAATTATGAGAATTAAATACTGCCCTAAACGCATGATTTTTGAAAGCATTCCAGCCATCTGGCATATGAAAATACAACTTGCAATGAAATGTTGAGTTGTAAATATATATTTAAATACAGCGAATTGATTGTAGCGTGTTGAGCACATCATGATGCTCTTGTTTCAGTAACGGCCTGTTCTATGTACGCCGATGTGATTCACCCTACAGATAAATAACACTATGTTTTCATTTTCCAGTCACAATCTGTGAAAAAGTCTGTCAGGCCATTAAATCTTTGGTGGTGAAATGACACAAAAAGCCACTTTGACACAACCCTTAAATTCATCAGGAAATTTTCAAGCAATCTCAGCAAAAAAAATATGCCAAAAGTGGCTTTTAATATATCTGTAATGCCTATATTTTGTTCTGTTTTATTTTACTTCTATTTTGTTTTTCTCTTATTATTATTATTCTTTTATTCTTGTTTTTCGTATTCCTGTAAAGCACTTTGGGCTGCATCTATGTATGAAAGGTGCTATATAAATGAAACTTATTATTATTATATGGACTCAGGGCCTATGAAAAAATTCAAACTCTAAATAAGGCCTTCTCCAAGCCATCCACTCCACTGATGAGCTTCCACCAATCCTCTGGCAAGCCATCTAACCCAGAGAGGCATTTTACAAGAATGACTTATAATTTTTCATTTTTGCCTCATCAACAATAACATAAGAATGGAAGAAGCGGTACCAGGCTGTTAATGAGAGTTAATTCTATCCTGCTGTGGTCTGTCCTTGGCTCATATGACTCCAGACATCGTTTTCATGTTTACTGTAGCTGGAACCTACACAAAATACTGCTGGTTCTCATTCTGTAAGTTAATTAAATTAGATTTTTTATTGTTTGTTGCTTGGAATGTGGGTCAAAGCTTCTATTTTATATTTGCATAAAATTGCCTTTCCCTTTAATAGCTCCAAGCATTTGTGAGAAAATTAGAAATTGGTAAGCAGTGATATTGTTTAGAAAAGAACACTATTATTGACTACTAAAGACATTCATGAGTACTTGCATTTGGTGTTGACACTGTAATCTGGAAAATACCTAAAAATTTACAGAATGCCTTGCATTTCCTTTTCATGGAGTTATAATACAAATTGAACAAAACTGTCTCCTACTAAGTTTTACAAAAAGCCCATTCTCTGGATGTAATACAGTTTCCTTGGACATGAAGAACATTATCTCGTGATGAACAAAATTAACAATGTCATTTTTGGGGGAAATTCCCCCATTACAATGTTGTAATATTCTTCACAAGTGTCCTTACTGGCTGAAATTCAGAAAGGAATTTCTGTTCCACTACAACTGAGGCAGAACCAGCAGTTCTGTTTAGACAGACCCAATGAAATGTAAAGTGAAAAACGAAGGCAGTCTCAGATAGCAGAAAACACTTAGGGCTTCTGGACAGCGTTCTTGCACAAGTAGACACAGACATGGAGAAGGGGCCATTTCAGGGGTGCGTGTCCAGCTGCAGTACAGCATCAGCTGGACGCAGAGACGTCCATGAACAGGCACCTCCTGACCAGGTTCCGTACCACTGGATCATCTGCAACCTCAAACGTTCACAGGTGTTTGTCCAGATGCAAGAACAGGCCAATGCTTTCATCCAGAAACTTTTGCTGTGTGACACAGTGAGCCAGCAGTGTGTGTGTGTGTGTGTGTGTGTGTGTGCAAATAATTTGGGGAAAGCTGAAAATATCTGAAGCAATTGTTTGGGTTCTCTTGCAAGTTGCTTCCCTACCAATATTCAAGCTAAACTGACACCCCTGATTTTCTCTATATGTGAGGGAAGGGAATCATGTGGTCCAGTAAGGAGGACATGACTGAGACCACGCCATCCAGTGCAGACTCACTATTAATCAGCTCTTTCCTCCAGTCAGGTCCTTTCTCAGCTTTTCTTTCTCTCTCTCACCCTCTTCATTATGGAGATCATATTGCAGAGAGCAAAGCCAACTTTTGTCCTCCCCCACCCTTCCCACCACCCTGTGTCTAGGACCCCGTTTGGGCCTCACACTTTCACATGGCGCCGCCGGCTGCAATAGACATGCAAGATGGCTGCCGACTTGACTGCTCCCCTTGTCCGCTTCACTGCCTCCGGGCGCTCTGCTGGGGTTCTGTGAACCCCTGGATGAGATCGTGCCTCAAACCCCCTGGGTGTCAGGCCAGGGAAACCAAGACCTCGAGATCTGATATCAACTGCGATAGGCACCAAACAGTGAGTGTGAGGATCGTGTAGTGCATCAAAAAGCAAGAATGACTTTGTGAAAACAGAACATAAAGAAAACAAAATAGAGAAGTATTTGAAATGTATTGAAAGGGAGGTAGCTGATTTCAGCAAGACAGCTTTGGTGGCCAACAATCTGCCTGCTGAAAAATAAATAAAGCCCAGACACTGCAGAGCCTAGAAGTGTCTCATAGCTCTGGGTATTATTCACTTTTTTTAAGGGGCACCATTACCTAGCACATTTATAAATAAATGCAGCCTCATTTCAACAGCTGGATCATTTAAGGCTGTGTGATTCTGTTCCTCCGATGTACACTAGTCGTCCAGGCATCCTTAGTCATCTAGTCTTATGTCCTACAGCTCCAGCTTGCAGTATTGACATAGTGGTTTATAAAGAATGCCCAAAAGGTACGCTGATTTTATAAAAGCAGCACCAGCTGCTAGGAAAAGCTATGGGAACAGGCACAGAGCTTTGGACATCATAGAAAAGACCCCGACTTCCCCACTGTGGTGGGAACTTGGGCAGCACCTCAAGAAGTGGCCCTTAACCTCACCTTCCCACTGACTTTCTGCTGGTTGCAAAAGGTATTGCTTTGTACACCAGGTGCTGCTCTGGTGGGATCCTCAATATCACTGCTGATGTGTTAGGACAAAGGGCCCATTGAAGGACCGGTCCGAGACTCGGGAGTGGGCGGATCGTCTTACAGAGAAGCCGTGGTTTGTGCCAAGGCTCTCCCTTCAGAGACAACAGACGCTGTGTTCCATCCACCACCCCCAACACCGTGGTCCATCGTTCCTCCGAGCTCCCAGTGTCATCTGAGTTTTTCATGTCCCCCTTTTTTGTTGTCTCAACCAAATAGCTGCAGAGCCAAACTTTCCAGTCACATAAGCCCGATAACTGCAGAGGCTCATGCCATACTTGGGTTGCAAGCTTAGATGGGTCATGTGACAGGAAACAGTTCACAGGTTGAGCCAAGTATTTTCAGTTGCTAACGCATTCTAAGAAAAGAATAGCTATGAATTGCTATTTGATATGCAATCATGTTTTGGTAAGAATAAGGGTGAAGAAAATGGTCACCATATAGCATGAATGAGCAGATGAATTAAAAAAAATTACCCAACAAAGTGGAGCACTAGTGAAATTCAGGAATATTTTGTGGAAGCACAAAAGAAGAACAATACTAAACAGGACATTGACGACATTCATGCTGAAACATTCTACAAATGCTCATGTTCAAAGACACGCGTGTCTTAGGTGTCAGAAATAATCTGCCGCCCCGCTGCTTCAGTCATCTCATGGATAAAAACCTGAAGAAATCAGCTCAAATCGGATCATATGATCATACGACAGTCAGGGTGCAATGCTTAAAAAGAAAAATATCATGCCAATATAAAATATTTACCTTACTTTCTTGGCAGGTGCTTTAATACCAAGTGACACATATGTGTTAAAATTTCATCACTCTATACCCTGGATCTGTTTTCAAAGCAGTCCAGCTTTAAGTAGGCCTCATTTTCCCTGGGGGACAGTGCCCACTCCCATCATTAGATCGAAACGTACAGTACACATAAATAGCCTAAATAACACAAAAACGAAACTTAAGGACGATTCATTAGACATCGTTCATGTTAGATTAAATTAATGAGGATATATTTTATATATTGCTGCTTATTTTTATTAAAGCCTCATAAAAATCAATGAAGTAAAAAAAAAACGAAGTGCTTGAAAAACTAACAACACCCCCAAAGGATTGCTTCGTGTTGGATGGTGCACACTTTCACCCTGTAGCCAAAAAAACAGCGGCTGTTTGGGTTATTATCATTCGATTTGTGAGGTGTGCCTACAAAAAGACTAAAGGTAACACATTAAGAGAATTATATTCCAGTCTCCCGTGTCTAAAAAGTTTATCTGAGGAAAAACAGCGCTAGCGATTAAATGCGGATACAAGGTGCTTAATCGCTTGGATGTTATCCCGGTGCACATAAAGAAAAGCACTAATGCAATTTTTGGCGTGTATGACACACTTTATTAAATTTGGTTATTCATAAATTTCACAAGCGTCCGCGTGCAATAATTATTAAGTAGCGTCTGGATTTACGGTTGTGACCTGTAAAGGATTTTACGCAGTAAGTTTACTGGCTCGTGCAGCATAGGTAGCTTGCTTTGGCACCGCGCGGGAATCTGAGAAGAGCGCGCAGGAAGGCGTCACGTGATCGCAGACAAGCGGACAGAACGTGCGTAAACAAAGCCCCGGCAACAGCGAACCGGGCCAGGGAGCGCCTGGAAACGGCGTGTACACTGCACAAGCGTTTTTAGATGATTTATTTTGGGAGCAAAGGAAAGGTATGGGGCGTGCAGGAAGGGAGAGGCGAAGGGATTCCAGGGGGGACAAGGGGAGTTAGATAATTAAGCGTCCACATAGCCGTGTCATCCATCCATTGTCTGTTTCTGTCAGTCTGAAAAGAACACAGTTAAAAGGAAATGCTAATTTAGTCTTGCGTCAGTCAATCGCTTTCTTATTTGGAAGCAGTTGTCATTGGATGTTATTCATTGATTTCCTTCCCAACAGAACCCCACACGACACAGATCTGCTGGGAGTCACCGCAGTCCCTGGCAGTCTGGCTGCCTCTCCGGAGAGGAATTCTGACAGTGGTTTTTTTTAATATTCCACGCCGCTTTGCACCTTTAGATTTCACGCTGCAGCGTTAACGTGAGCTGACACCAGGGATTAGACGTAGACAGCTGGAATGCCAGGCCCCTTTTGTGCAGCGTGGATGTCAGCCAAAAAAGCTTCGATTGGAGGCCAAGAGAGACCTGGGGAGAGAAAAAAAAAACTTCTCCTTGGAAATTAACAGGAGGCCAGCCGAGAGGTGAACATGCAGCCTAGGGACAATGCCCAGTCAGACCATTTATTCACCAATGGGTTATCTGACTCTGAATCCGCTCTCTGGATTGTCCTTCCCCTGCATTGTTGTTCCTAAAGGGTTCCCCTTAAGGCAGGTGCTCATTAATATTCATGAGCAGTCAGACTGTTACTGTATGTGTCCAGTCCCAATTATAATCACCATCAATAAGTGTAGAAGCACTAAAGCAACCAATCATTTGGAACACCCTGTTAAAACTATGAATATTCATGAGCGCTGCATTATAGGCCAGCATTTGCTGGAGCTGTTTAATTGTAATGGAACATTTTGGCAGAGATACAGGAGCATGGGAAATGAAATCTTGACAACGGTTGTGTTAGAGGAAGGTTCTGCTTTTAAATCTCTCACGACCGCATAAACACAATCGGCCAGTTGGAAGCTCTGAGCTGACTCATCTGATTGTGGGTGCGTATCCTGAACATGGTCCTTCGATCCAGTACACTGTCCTTCAGGCCTGAACATGGTCCTTCGATCCCGAACACGGTCGTTCAGATTTTTCCATTTTCCACATGTGAGCAGTTTTCTCTAAAACTCATTGGTGAAATTTGAATAACCAGTTTAGATCAAGATGACATGTGATTGACGAGTGCATTAGCAAATGATAATATAATAGCCGTAGGTTACATAATCATTGTAAATTTTCATGGATACAATTTTACTTACTTATTGTGCAGTTTAATATTTTTATAACTAATTCTTTCAAAATAGCTAAGAATAAAATATTAATAGAATTGGTATTAGGAATAAAATTAGCCTTTTGTTCACTTCTTAAGGTAAAATAATATTCTCAAAAGTTTAGGCTACCAAATAATAAAACATGTAGCCCAAACAATTTTCCAACGCTGTTAAGGATGTTAGAGCTGGCAGAAATGTTTCCTCTGCAGAGATTGGCTATCTGAAAATGTCCAACAGCCAACCACAAGAGTCCGGGGGCATAATCAGAACCTTCCTCTGCCAACCGCTTGCAGATGAGTGTCTTTTTTGTCCACAGGTAGCCCATTCAATTCACAGCGAAGGTAACGTCACCTCTCATTTTACGGGGTCATGTTCTCACAGAGTTCATTTACAGCCGACACTGTGTTCCTGACTGTGGCAGAACGGAGGCTGGCATCGGATGATCTAAATGCAGTTTGCCCCACCATGGAAAATGCCCCAGGGGTAGTATGGCCACACTGGACCTAACTTACAGTGGTGCAGTGCTGGGCCAGCAACATCACACCACCTCCTCCTCATCCTCCTCCTTTCAGCACTCAAGCCAGCAGCGTTGAAAGGTTTGTGGTGAGAGGCGGACCCTCAAAAGCTGGTCCAGACTCTGAGAATTGACTGACTGGAAACGTGAGCATTACATAGTCTGTGGACAATCTTAGGAAACTGAGGGTGGCGTGGGGTGGAGCTCCATCTGGGTACACAGAACAGCCTCACACACCTGGCTGTCTGTTATTGGTCAGGGGTTGACAAGGCGACATAGCTACAAGGCTTCCCACAGGGGTCTCCATCCAAGTAATCTTGGGTTCTGGCCACTGACTCTGTGAATGTTTCAGTTTTGCAATTCCTGCATATAATGAACACATCATTGTAACCAGCAGAACAAGCCATTTGTACTATGGGCGAATGTCCACGCTATTTCAAAATCAGATGTGCATCACCAGCCGGCAGACTTAAATCGAAGCTGGTTTTAATTCTAGATAAGCCCTTACTGTACATTTGAGAAAGACAGTTAACCTAAATGTTATATTCTTCATATTGGATTGACGAGTAATAAAAGAGTGAAAGCACTCTTTTACTTAATCTCTGAGGTGTGAACCCTGAGTAATTACAGCCTGTTTCCCAATATCTGCCAGAAGTTGATCACCTTAAAGCAGCCACCTCAGCGAGGGTTCCCATGGCAACTCGTCTGCAGTCTGGTCACACCTCATTACGGCCAGCCGGTGGGCTCTAATAGGCTGGCAGGCCCTGGAATGTCTTCTCTTCATGGGGCAAAATTAAGTTCCTGGGCTCTTGGCTCATTACAGAAGTCACTCAGGTCAGACGTGGACTTCCAGGGAGAACAAACCCCTTTGATGGCAGACAAATTTTGCAGCTAGATGGGGATGGGGGGGTGGGGCTTAAATAACCACTGGGTCTAATGGTATTTTGCAAAAATGTACTTCTACTAGCTGCAAAGGAGTCTCCAAACTTGACCTTTGTGCAGAGAGCAGCCACTTCGTTTGGATTAGCATTAATAAAATGCCCCTTAAGGAGCCAATGGTGACACCATAAAGTAGAAAGGGTGGACACTCCTAATGACCAATCAGCACAGTGCTGAGCTTCTAGACCTTTTCTGGTGAGCTTAGCTAGTTGCAGCTGTGGTGGTGTATCTTTGGTTAAACCCACTCGATCCATGTTGTGTCCCAGCTACCACCATTTTCGGATCTGCATGCCCCACATGTGTCCAATGATTCTTGCTCCTTCTCCCCTTTTCTTTTGTGTTTCCATAGTAACAGGAATAAACTCTTTCCAGAGGGCTATTGTATGGAACCCCATTTGAATTCAGAGTTCTCTGCTGTTCGTTTACCCATCTGAACTCAGGACCCAGACTTGGAGGGTGAAGTTACCTCGCAACGCAGGTACGCTATGCGCTAAACCTCACTGCCTCTTTAAATGCCCCTTAAATGCCGCGTCCTTCGGCACCCATAGAATCACTTTAGTTTGTTGCAAATCATTTCATGACTTTACCTGGTTTTGGTTCAATGTGTGCCCTTGTAATTAAAAAAAAAAATGCTTGCCTTTTGCAGGAGTATGTTCCATTCTTTCACTTATTTCTATATAATGTAGTTGGCTCATTTAGCTAGCATCCACTCTGCGAAGGAATGGCCGGCAAAGTGGTGAATGAAGCCTTGGAGGAATAGCAATCAAAAGTGGAAGTACAACATACTAATATACTACTGTCTCGGCACAGCTGCACTAGGGGTAGCTGGGGGGGGGGTGATCTTAAACTCCCTGGCAGGTTTCAGTTTGACTCCCATCGAGCAGCTCAATTGCTAAGGCAATTTCAGCTGCTGAAATATTAGTATGCCCAGGAGCAAAAGGTAGATTCTTAACTGACCATCCCATCCACCCCTGGCACTGAAAGAGTGAGACGATGACGGTGGAGGAAGAGAGGAATGGGGATTTTTTTTGGATGAGGCTGCTCTGTCGATGTTCTGCACAGTGTCATCGTTGAATTTTTTGTCCCACCGGTGCTGTTGTGTAAAGCCGTACTTCCTGCCGGATGAAGCGGGGGGGAGTGACAGGAATTGTGGAGGGGAGGGGGCAGTAAGGAGAATCACGGGGGCATGGAAGGACAAGGCCGTCGAGTTAAACCAGGTGAGAGAGGGAGCGGCTACTGAGCACAGGGCTGGAGACGGGAGTATGGAGGAGAGAGTGGCCATGAAGGTAAGCCGCGTGGAAGAAAACGGCAAGCCAGCCGGCAGAAGAGGACAGGAGCCCAGCTAATTAGCATGCAGGTGGACACAGGCCCCCTTGGTGAGGACCTTTTAAAACCAAATGGAAAATTAATCTGGGGTTCATTTACTTCCTTCGATGGAAGCACAACAAAAGTGTCTGTTCTGAGACATGCACTTACGGGGGTTAACCAAAAGTCACAATGCCAGAAATGTAAGAGCTCTCAAATCCAGATTAAAATGTGACAGCTTAAAACTGGAGGACAACCATAATAAGAAGCAATAGATGGAATATGTGTTTAAAATACAGTACAGTATGAAATAATTAATGGGTATTAATAAGTAATAGCTGTGATAATTAATTAATGAAAATTTACTGAGCAAGTTCTCTGCCAGTGGACGGTTGTTAATGTAAATTTTAAAGCAATTTCAGCTTTGCACAACCCAGTGTGAGAAAATGCAAGGCTCTGTATGACTCAGGGATGGCTTATCGTGTGCTGGGCAGGGGCCGAGTGAGCTGAAGGCCGAGCACTCCTCCCTGGGCACCACAGCTGCCTGTGAAGCCCTGTCTTGTTTACTGTACTTTGTAATGTCGCAGAGCATGTTGTCAGCAAGCTGTGCCAATTACAAGCACATCAAACAGAATGCTGCCTCTCCAGTGTGGCAGCTGGGCACCCGCCTCTCTCGCTTTGGCCACACCCAGAGGCACGCCCACTCCAAATTGTACAGAGCCGACAGCCGGGTGGCAAAAGGCCATTTGTCTGGCCACGAGACTGAGTGTCGTGATGTGCATGCGGTGGATTTCAAATTAATGTCATTATAAATTAGAATTGGGCAGCTTTTATAGTGCAGTTAAGTTGGGTGCCCAAGGGTATAGACTCTAACTACTGTGCCACCTGTCAGTCTGACTGGGCGCCAAATTCTTGGTGTGGCAGCTTCACAGAAAAAAATATATTTGAAATTATTTGGTGTATTTAAAGCTATTTTACACACTTTCTTATCAGTGTTTTAAGCTTCAGTTAGTATTTCATCCCTTTAGTCTTTCGATTAGACAGGGTTAACTGGTGGAAGGTAATGAACTCCATTTTACTGAGGACTTAAAGATCATTTCTTCTCACAACAGTAAAAATTTATTTCCAACAAGCTTTGAGAAAAGTCAGTTTAAGTGAAAGAAGCATTCACACGAATTCCCTCCATGTTTTAATGGAAAAAGAGAGTCTTGTGCATCAAACATCATCTTATCATTGCCTTTAGGACCGGGAGTGACTTATAGCACCCAGATAATAGACTTTCAGTCATGAAACTGATTCATTCTTTCTGTTTGGGAGCAAAGTATGTTTTTAACTTTCAAGGATGGTTCACTTTTCCTATGTCACAACAGGAACCTAGTAAAGAAGCAGGCTGTTCCAGAAAATGACATCATAAGCACAATTCCATAACCTGTTTTTATTTTAGTGACAAATTTGCAAGGTAGAGTAATAATGGAGGAACTGGCAGTCTGGCTAATGAGTGCCTTTCCTGTATCCTCTGGAACTTTCTCTGAGCAGTCAGTGCTGCGTCTCACTCATTCATGTGTTCATACAAACTTCTCTCTCAGTTCATCGGAGGATTTTAGTGTGGCTCCACTCTCCACTCCTAGAAAACGGACTCAATTACACCCTCATGAATGGGAGAATGCAGCCCCTCCCCCCATCTGGGTTGCCTTAGGGATCTCAGTGGGGATGGGGGAGGCAAGGTCTGATAGGCATTCCTTAGGTGGAGGACAGTGAAAGGGCCTTTTCAGTTCACCTGTTGGCACTCCATGGTGTCCTTTGTTCTTCTGAGAGGCCTGCCAACTTCATCCCGCCACTCTCATGACGTTTACAGACAGTCGAATATCCACACGAACAATGACACAGAGGCACGCTGGCAAATATACTGCTGGCAAATAAATTAGCACTGCATATTTATTTTATCACGTGCAGGGTTTTTCTGTGAATGATAGCAAATGAATTTGTTTACGCTTCACAGAATAATTCCCACAATGCTACACAAGGCCACACCTCAGTATTATTATAATTATATGATATAACTTAATGTTGATGCCTTGTAACTACATACAGTGGCTTGCAAAAGTATGCAAGCGCCCCTTAAAATGATCAGATTCGCCTGATTTACAAATGATACATACACACATTTTTCCTGTCATATTTTTATTGCAAACTCACAGGCAGTGACAGCAAAACATTAAAAGAAAATTAACAATTGTCAAATACTGCTTGCATAAGTATCTAACCCCTGTGCTCTGGAAGCTCCAGATGAAAATAAAGACACATATGGGAAATGTTGCCTTAACAAGAACATAATTCTCTTATAATATTCCAGTGATACTACCCCCCCCCCCCCCAGGTTCACTATTTCACTATCATTGGATAGACTGTCAGTCTGAAGGAAAGTTGTCAAAATGAAGACTAAAGAGCATTCTAAGAAAGTTGGAGATAAAATAATGTCAAATTAAGAATACGGTAAATACAGTATATCCAAGAGGTTGGATATCAGAGTAAGTAGTGCTGGATTAATAGTGAGAAAGTGGGAGCTACACCACACCACCCAGGAAGGATCTAAACCAGGATGTACCTCAAAATTCAGCACATGCAAGGAGACTAGAGAGGAAAACCAAAATGAGGCTAGCAGTCAATCTGACGGAGCCACAGAGTTCAGTGGCTGAGACTGGAGTGAAAGTGCAACAGTCAACTGTTTTAAGAGCTGTGCATAATGCTGGTCTGTGTTGGGGAAGGTTGGCTTGTAAGAATCCTTCACTCAAGAAGAGCCATATGAAAACATGTCTGGAGTTTGCAAGAAGGTATGAGAGTGACCTAGCTGACAAATGGAAGAAGGTTTTGGGGTCTGATCAAGATAGAGATTCTTGGCCAAAATTCAAAGCGTTATGTGTGGCCTGAACATAACATAACCCAGGCGTCAATAATCACCATCATTACAATGAAGCATGGTGGCAGCAGAATCCTGCAATGGGGGATGCTTCTTATCTTCAGGACCTGGGAATCTTGTCAAAACTGAAGGGAGAATGGCTGGCGCAAAATACAGGGAGATATTACAAGACAACCTGCCAAAGCCAGCCAAAAACAAAAGCTTGGGAAAAACAATGTCAGTGATCGTAAGCACAAAGCCAAAGCATCATGGGAGTGGATAACAAACAAATATAGGTGAATATACTGCAGTGGTCAAAGTCCAGATGTGAATCACACAGAGAATTTGTGGCATTCTTTGAAAATTGTAGTCAACAAGCAACATCCAACCAGCCTGAAGGACCTACAGCAAGTCTGCCATGATGAATGACGAAAAATCACTCCTGAGCAGTGTAAGAAGTTGGTAGTGACTTAGTCCAAAAGACTTAGAGCTGTTATTGCAGCAAAAAGCAGTTCAACCAAATACTGATGTGTTGGGCTTGGATACTTATGCAAGCAGTACTTTTCAATTTTTGATTTTCTTTAAAAGATTTCCTGACAAATAATTGATTTAGACATTACATTTGGAAACTGAGTTTGCAATAAAAATACTGACAATAATAATATGCATATGTATCTTTTGTAATTCAGCCAAATCTAATCATACTACATATGACATTCCTCCTTAAAATTCGGTCTTCAGGCTACCCAAAGCATGTTCATTGCTGTGATGACTGAATCCATCTATCTTCTTGCTGGTTGTCTTCCTCGTTTTCTTGCAGCTTTTCCAAACATTATGATTTTTCCAATGCACTGGGATTTTTCATAACATACCCAGTGTATGACAGCCTCATTGTGGTTATTTACACTCAGTTCAGCTTATTTGTGTCATTGTGGTTTTGGGAATTCTCAAAGGTCTCATCAGCACCAAAGGTCAAAGGCATCAATGCTCTTCCTGCACTGCTTCTTCATTATCCAGCTTTTATATGAATAATCACATAAAAAAATATTCTGAACAGTCGTGGTCTTTGTACTTAAAGATACATATAAGTAATAACCTTATGGTATCCTACAAAATATCCAGTTCAATTACCTTTTAATGACGAGGATTATAGAAATAATATGTCTCACATTAGTATACAATGGTACCCAAAGAACAGCTAATTACGTTACAACATATTCTGTTGCTGTTTCATTGTCTTGGTGGGATGTTTCTTGATCTTTCCAGTAGTAACAGGGCTCTTGTCTCTGACCGGAGACCAGCGATGCCCAGTGACGTTAAGCAGGCCCTGTGATCACCAGCCGTAGTGGGGGAGTGTCCCGGGACAGGTGGTGAGCTGCGCTCCCTTTGAAGGAGCCACCCTGCCACCCCCCATCGCCGACACGCCTGTCTGCTCCGCTCATGCCTCAGAAGACCCCAAGGGGCTCCCCGGGGGCAGGGCGACATGCTTTGAAATAGCCCTGGTTTGAAGCGGGACAGTCATGTGGCGGGTGCTCGGGGGGGTTATTGAGTGTGGAGGATTGTGAATGGAGACTTGTGAGCAGGGTGGGTTATGAAAGCCATATGATGCAAAGGCAGTAATCCCCCTTAAAATGGGAAATATTGGACCTTTTCTCTGCACTGACTGGCCTACATCCTTTCCTTAATAAATCAAATAGCAAAAAGGTTCTCCATTTTGGTAGCATATGATAATTACATACAGATAACTGAAATGAATGTATGAATAACAAGTAATCAATGTGAAAGACAACTAATGCAGGGTTTATTACTTAGCCTGAACACAGTTCTTCATAGTGGAGCAGCCCTTCAACGAGATGCCATATTGATTTTAACACATGCAGTATCAGTCCATCCTTTTTTATATTATCATCAGCAAATGAAAAAGCATATGTTCTACTCTTATCAGGGAAAATTAAATTTTCAGAATATTTCTATAGTGTAGTTTTACATATTTATGTTTTTAAGCTTTAAAATTTAATATTGTACAGCCTTTACTGATAAAAATCTATTTTGGAAAAACAGACCAAAAAGTGGCCAGTTAGCAGTAAAAGATTTAAATAACCTAAACTCAACAAAAACCGAATCTGTCATTGATCCAAATGTAACATTGAAAACTGATGTTTTTAAGACAAAAATATTAAAAGTGGCTGGGTCCCAGCACAGGAGACCACAGTGTAAGTCACCCCTGAGAACTGATGGCTATCTCACTTCCAGACTTAAACTTCCAGACCCCCTTCCTGACGTCGTGGGCCAGAAGCACATGGTGGGCCAGGATGTCGGTGGGACGTGAGCCCACACCGCTGCTTCTCTCGGGACAACATTCTCTTCACCTTCAGCACGTGGAGAGCTGATTCCTTTCACAAGAAATGAGTACACCTCCTCCCAGTGTCCCCATCCTCCATTGTTCTTTCTCCCGCCTCACCAGACATAATGACACTTAAAATCAGAGGAAGGACAAGAAAGCGAAATGAAAGAGAAAGCAGCACACGCTTCAATGGCTTTCCCTGTTCAGCTTTATGAATAGGGGCAGGGGACACGGCTGGGTGTAGGCATGGCTCGGGCTGCCACACATAAAGCACTTCTCCGATATGACCTCCACCCACTGGTGAGATTCAGCCCCACCACAGGCCCTGCCCTGCCTTGTCATTCTCACTCTTGTTGGCACACCTGGTGCAAACTCGGTATCATGGGTCATTATTTCAACTGCCTATCCCCAACTGAGGCATGACATTCACCGGGGCAGAAGAAAACACCGTGGGCATCACAGTTCTGCTTATTAAGGATGAAAAAGGACTCAAAAACGACCAAAGCACCAGGTGGAAGCCACTCATGTTCATGGATGCTTCTTGGGTGGCCTCTGGGTCAACCAGAGGGTTGTAGTACCAAAGACTTCAAATTCAAGGACACTACCTGAATCTCCAACTTTATGATTTTTTTTTTTATTAAGTAATCCTAGAAATCCTGTGTAAGGTATACATAAACATATGATTGGCCAGTTATAATTTTAAGGCAGTACAAACAGAATAATATTAAAGAATGAGAATTGTAATTCATTTCCGGTATTAATGAGGTCAGACAATAAGGTAAAATGGGTGGAGTCAGGGACAGGACCAAACAAATGGCAGCAGGTATAAAGGAACACCTGAGGTCCATCTCAGGGAAATGAGCCTCTTCCCAAAGACGCACCAGCTCTCCTCTGAGAGATTGGGACTCATTGTTCAAAATGGGGCCAAATTTGGAGCCCATTCTTCTTTCCACTGGTTCCAAGGAGACCAGACTCAGTCCTATGTCAGAAGTATCATTCCTTGAAAGGTCAGCATACCAGCCTCCTACAAACAACCCCAGCATTAAAGTCAGCCTTCCGAGAAGCATGAGACTACTGTCAGGGTTACAAAGAAGTCAAAGGAGTCAATTCCGGAGTCACCAAGGTGAATAGTGTCCAAAATCATGACAGTAAGTGCCAAACCGCACCGGCAAAGAGGAGCAGAGGTCAAGTCAAAGTGTGGAGGTGGGGACAGATGGAAACTCAAAAAGACACAACCAAAGTAGAGCCTCGAAAAATTCAAGGTAACTGTGTCAGAACCCTGCTGACCCAATCTCACCAAAAAACATATCTCCTGAAATTTATGGCAGGGCTTGTAATACACATGACTCGATGTAAGGAGCACAAAGCCTGGAGCCTCGGGTGAACAATGGAAAATTTTCAGTGGTTTGAGGAATCATCTTTTACCTTTTTTCAACATCTGGACAGCTTTATGTTTGGAGCAAGACAAAGGATGCCTTTAACCCACAATGTCTGTTGCCAAATGTTAAACATAGCGGGGGATCCATAATGATATTAACAGCCATCCAGTGTGAGACTTGGTTCAATGGTCACATAACAGATGAGGAATATTAGGCTATGAGCACCCTATGGTGCAAACCTTACGATGTTCCCATATTCCAAGATAATAATGCCCTCACATACACTGCTAAACAAATTCAAGAGTTGGTTTCAAGCACACCAGGATGAAGCACCTTCCATGGCTTCCCCAGTCACTAGATTTAAACACCATACAATTTATGGGAAGTTCTGAGGTGCAGATTGCAAAATAGATTTCCACCTTCTTCATCCCTCAATCAACTGGAAGCTTTCGTCTTGAAGGATGATCCAATATCCCACTACACACAGTTTAGAACCTGTCGGACGTCATTCCTAGAAAGATAGATGCTGTTCTGAAGGCTTCAAGTGCCTTGTTCCTAACTGGGTCCTTGATATTGATGTGTTAAGTGTTAGTCTTGTTACTTCGTTCACTCCCTGTAGGTCGACATGCTGACATTTTACCATAATATATACTAAAAGTACACAAACTGGAATGAAAATACAAGTTTTTTTTCTTCTTCGAAGTTGGGTTCCAAATTCATGCTAGTCGAGATGGGGATGTGCTTCCTGATAGAGAGGAGATCAGTCCTCAAAGGCAAGGAACAGATGCCGTTCTGTATCGCTTTCTCTTCTGATCCGAGCCAGTGCTGAGATAAGAAGTGGTACTGGCACTACAGGCCAGCAGGTCATGCTCTCTGCCAGAGGGCATTTGGGGAAAGTCATTCTGCTGACATAACAGGTTGTCCATGTTCCATCTGGGGACGGCAAAGCTGCAGCCGTGTATTTAGATACTGAGTTTTACACCGCGGTAGGTCTTCACAATGCTGAGATATCACCTGAGGAAACAACTGAAATCTAACATCAAAAATAATGCATCAATAAAGAATCATGGATCAAATATTAGACATTAAGGGTTTAGTAACACCATCTGGCTGAAATGCTCTTTGAAAATTCCTTCTGGCTAAATCAATTTTAGCGGCATTTTAAGGCTTTTGAACTCCTTGAACCAAAATACCAATGCAGACCTACTTGTGTTTTGCCGCATTTTTATTTTGGGTGGTGTAAGAGTTATTAAAATATTGGCCTTTGGCTTTTTAATACTACAGATTTATGTCTGCATGCCTTTTTACACTGCCAGGCCAAAAAGAAGCCGTACACTGTAGTATTTCATTGGACTGCCTTTAGCTTTGATTACAGCGAGCATTCATCATGGCATTGTTTCGACCAGCTTATGCAATGACTCAACTTTTATTTTCATCCAGATTTGCATTAATTTCTCATGTGATCTTGTATTGACGACGGGAGAGAATTTGGGATGGGGTGGAAGAGACTGTACGCAGTGGTTCGACTCTCCCATTACAGTGTGCAACTTCTTTTTGGCCAGGCAGTGTATTATTATTGTTTTTTTTTTTTTTTTATTAATGGGCAACCCTGCAGGACTCAGGAGTGTATTTCTGGCTATGGAGATGCCCGTTACATGGTAATTTTAGAGTACGGTAGTGAGAAGCACGTCTGAATACTGTACCTGCAAGACAGAAAATGCACAGCAACGCCACCCTCAAAATGGAGGCCACGGAGACTGTGATGCCACAAGTTGCAACTGAGGTTTCAGAAATGAATGCCATGCGGGAACAAATGATCTCCTTCATAATGTTTTGATTGCTGGGACTTTTCAATTTGTAAAAAATATTTTCATTACACATCAGCTCTGTATATCTCATACATTAACTGCAAACATCTAGCATGTGTTCATATAGTTAAAACAGTAATTTACTGTACTGTAAATTATGTAAAGTAGCTTTACATTTTCTTCAATGTGATTTTCTTTTAATCAGGCCCAGACGCCGGACAATTAGCGAATCTTTTACAATCAAATTAAAAAGTTGCTGTACTGTTTGTACTGTTTCATTCAAGGCAAGTACTCAACAAATGAATGATCCCTAAACACGGGTGCCATTGTAACTCACCACGGCCTTGCAATACTGATCCTGGGTTTGCAGACAACGGTGCTAACTGCACAGACATGCCCCAGTCTGCACCTCATCCAGCCATGCGTGCGCATGAAGATGTTTAAAGTGCGCAGGCTGAGCCCAGTCTGGCAGTGATGGCAGCTAGACTCAGTGTTAGATGACGGTACGGACTTGACACATGATTCCGTGGTTAGAGGTGGGTGCACTGCATGGAATCGGGTTTGTCAGTGACAGTAACAGTGAAAATGTGAGGTGACAAGCGGTGAAACGTCTCCCCACCTGCAACACACATCTCAGGGGGCGGGGTGGGGTGGGGTGAGGGAGGCCTTCGGCCTTTTGCCGCTCACCAACATCCGACTGGAGGATTCACGTTGACTGCTTTGATAGGTAGGTGCGAGGGGAGGGGGCAGGGGAGGGGGGGTGTGTAGACTGTGATGTCGTCAAACACATGCCTGTAATGGAGCCACATCTGCGCTAGGCTATGTCACATCGCCCAGAGAAACAGACACCGCGCTGCACCTGCTTGGGATGCAGTGAAGACGGCCCCCGTATCCTTTGCGTACATCAGCTTGTCATGACTTCAGCTCCCATGTCTTCAGTGAGTGAATCTCATACCTGCGACCCAGAAGCTGAGCTGCCTTTATTCTTAGAATGCAGACAGGAACTAGGCCAGGTGGAGGGTCTGGGATAGGGTCAGAGGCCACATCAGTAGCTCACCTCCATCTGCCTCCACTTTGGACGGTTGAAGTTTCCATTATTAACCCGCCCTCCTCAGGCCATTGGCTGTGCGCCCCAGGGGGATGAGGAAGTGGAGCAGCAACGCTGCGGTGCGGCGTGTAACCCCATTCTCACAGACAGAGCCGGGATAAACCAGCAGACTATCATCGCTCACAAGTCTCATCCCCACATGGGCCCAGGTCTCTGTCAATCAACAGCACGACCAATTAAGGCCAGCTTGCAAGCGTCTTTGCCACGTGATCAGACAGGGTCAGATTTACCAGACTTTTGCAATAGTAATAAACCAAACAGGAATGCCAAATAAGACCCTAAGCCTTTCTTGTTTTGAATTTGTACAAGTGTAATACTTTGAGACAGAATATGAGTGCCTATTCTCCAGTGGCCTCTGAGAGGATATACTTCAGAGAAAAACAGGCGCCAGACGCAGCTTGTGCATCTTGAAAGGCCAGTAAATCCACAAAGGAGCGAAGACAAGGGATGCTGTCAAGTGCTCCTCCAGATGTATCTGAAGGAGACTGTGGTGTAGGTCACGGCTGGAGTCACGCATCCACTGAAGGGCCAGAAAGGAGGGAGAGGAGAGAGGATTTCAGGTTCAGACAAAGGGAAGAGGGAACCGAGGAGGCATCCGATTAGAAACCATAATTTTCTGAGGCATCCATTATGTGCTTTGGAATCTGAAATGTGCACTGAAGAGCCGTTACGACGAAGAACTTGAATGCCCTCATGATATGTTATCCTAGGAGGGGTGGTGGGGAAATAAGACGGCAAACATACCCTCTACTTCGTGCAGTAAAGGGCCATTGGAAGGGTGGCTGAATAGAGAATGGATGTCACAAGAGGCATTTCAATAGACGGCTAACGCAGATACAAGACAAAACTGCCAATTGAGTATTCATTAAAATTTTGGAAAATTTTCTGAAATTTTCTGAAGCCAAATACCTCATTTTCGGATTGCTTGCAACTTTTTACACGGAGAAAAGGATTGAAGAAGTGTAAGATGGTTTTTTTTAAAAAACCACAAACATGGCAATTCTAAAGAAAGACAAAAGCAAAAATGAGCAGATTAGTAAACTAATTGGGATATCTAGGGATATTACTGGAAGCACTGTAGCACTGGCTAAACGGCTTAATACCTCTTGGATTAGGTTGTGATATAATTCTTTAGTTTTGTAATGATGTCTCATACAGGCAGAAGGTCTGTGGATGCAGCCAGCTGTGAGTGAGCAGTGGACTTTTGTTCAGTTTCTATATGCTTTTCATACATTTCTGAGAAGCACACTTCCATTGAGTGAAACCGGTTTCAGTTAAAAGGTAATCTGCATCTTGCCTCTGATTGCTCTGTTCCAACCAAAATGGATTCTTCACCTAAGCGCTGGCTTTGCTGCCCCTAGTCAGACTGCTTTGCTGAGTACTGGAAGAAGCTACGGGCTGTGAGCTGTTTCGGTGCATGCTAACTACAGACAACATATCAATATGTAAATGCAGGATGTTAAGCTAGGAGCAGTTGTCTGGAGAGCACACACTTCCCAGATTAATTCAGCAGAAATGCATCTGGTGAAACCCACTGAGATATACATCCAGCTTAGACTGTGGTTAGTCTTTGTCAACCTCCAATGTCCCGTTTCCCTCCATCCCAAACTATCCAGAGCATTTCGACTTGAGCCGTGTGGAGATAGGCGAGGAGAAAAGGTATGCGTACTACAATGACCTCAACGAGCTCTGTTGTGGGCGCTGAATATTTATATTTTTAATAGTCACAAAGCATCACTAGATAGTAGACTGAATGGCACACGGCTGCAGGGTGAAGCTCCTTTTAGTCCTGAGCGAGTCGCAGTTTATCTTCTGTTCAAAGGCTGATGCATTTCGGTGAGCATCGTGTTGCGGGTACCATGGATACTGAGCCTTTTGTGCTGTTCCCCCCTCCTCCCCATGACAATGTAGGTAGGGAGTTGAACCTCCGCCAGCAGCATGACAGCGGTGGGGGGAGGTCTCACCTCAGCCATGGAGAGATGACTGGGTGAGACACACCACACCCACTGCACCGGGCTTGTACCCTGACAGATTAAAACATCTTTGAAGTCCGCCATACATCGCTTGAGACGCCATCCTGGTTTTAAAGCTAATAAGCTTAAATCTTCCAGCCGCCAAAGCTGTTCTCCTGCAAAATGTTAATCCCAGCTTTGATGATACATTAAGTACTGAAAGGGAAAACATTTGGAGTTCCCCTGCAACTTTTAAAGTGACAGCACCTGCCTGTCAGCAGGTCATGGCACAGACAAGGCATCGAACAATCGGAGGTGAGCCAAGTCAGCCCCGATGTCCCATAAGGCTCATCTGATCTTCCCTTCAATCCCAAAGTCCCTCCCCTCGCCAACCCATTCCATCTCCTAACTGGTGACAGAACGGAGGATGAGATCGATAGCATTTCGACCCAGAGCAGCTGTCAGAAGCAGTCTCGGACTTTGTCGCCACATCCCCGTCGCTGCTGGTGACAGCTGCCTCGTTTACGAAGGCGAGGCACGCCTGTCAAAGGCCTTTTGGCTTCTTTTTTGCTGTTTGACAAAAGCACCGCTTCTTCCACGATGCCCCCAAAACATTTGTCTTTCTCGCCACCCACGGGATGAGAAAAGGTTTTCGAGAACACGGCAAAACCCCTTGGATGGGCTCAATATTCAACAAACTCAACATCAGGTGTGAACTTGTCCGTTTGTTCCAGGAGGACACTGGAATCTACTTGGCTACTGAACAGCAAGGTCTTGAGTGTTACTTGCACGCGCAGCACGGGCTTCTTGCACGTTCCTCCCTCTGTTATAATAAAGAATTCTGTCAAAATGAGACACGACTATCAACCTTCTGCTATTTCAATCTGATGACTCATCTCACAGCGCAGCGAGAGAATGGATAACCATGCCAACAGATTACTATTGTTATTCGTATATCTGTTGTCAATTTCATCTGCCGTGCAATATGATTGTTTACACTGAATGACGCGACAGTATCAGAGCTGAGTGGTAGCGAAGTCGAGACCCCGCTGGATTAAAAATCTCTGCTGTTACGCCGCACTCAAGAGGACAAGATTGTGAACATCCTCGCTACAGAAGATCTCCAGAATGATGAATGAGGAATATAGGCATGTTTACAAAACTATAATAACCCTAGGTACGTCTCTTGGAATTAACCCATAATGGTATCCCCCTGCCTGGTGTACATAGACGCCCCCTCAACCCTGACTGGGATAAGCAAATGGAAGATGGATAGATGGATGAATGGCTGGCTTTCTTATTGATTTTATTACTTTGTGTAAAGGTCTGCTTAGACACGTGAAGGCATGGTCATAGGGTGAACCCTCTACATCGGGATGCCCTCCCTAAAAGCGCAAATGTGCCGCCTGAACAGCCCCATACCCACTGTATGTCTACAGGAATCTAGGGCTGCCAGCACTACACAGCTTCAGATTGTTCTGCATGCACATCACATTCCATCCGCTAAGACTGGGGCAGAGTGCGTTTGAGGGGGTGTGGGTGTGTGTGTGCGCAAGGCGGCGAGGGAGATGGGGTGGACGGGTGGGGGTCGAGACGGATGGAGGCTTACAAACACACAACACTGTCATGGGTAATTAAAAGCCTAATGAAATATTTCCTCGCCAGGAAGTTCTTTGTCCGAGACGGCGCACGCTGCGTCTACTTCTGCTCTACTCGCTGGCGTGATCCGCGAACATAAAGAGTGGCAAACAAAGCCCCTAATGAACTGTGCTGTGGCACTCTGGCTTAAAATGACATATCCATGCCATCATATCGTCGCAAAATCTGAAGGTGACTTACCAGAATACAGGTTCAAAAATCAAGCGTAATCCAGGGAAAGCTGCTGATCATCGCTAAGGCAGTGTTGTGCACTTTGTAAAATATTGTCAGAACCATAATATATTCTCGATCTGTACCTAGAACCAGGGAACAATATTATGTTTGACTAAAACTATAGCACCAACTAAACACAGCCTTTCAAATCAATGTTCTTCTCGGGTTAAAATAAATCTCCTTTTCCATGTTACATGGCATTCCACCTATTTTATATTTATGTATTAAATTTCATATAATGTATTCATATATGCCAGTTCTCTGCTTCTTTGGAAGATAAAAAGCAATGGGGGGTTGGGGGAGACTGAGGCAAACTGAGTGTTTCGCTACAGATTCCGCTGTCATTTGCCTGCTGAAAAAATGCAACACACAGCGCTGATGTCTTGTTCCCATGGCGACTGGGGGGCCATTATCGTACCTTGCCATTCATTATGAAAGGACTTTACTTGAGAGAGCAAGAAACGGAGAGAGAACTGGGAGAGTCAGGAAGACCATGTGTTGGCATTCTTGCCATGGGCCATCGATAGAGAAGAAGGTGGAGAGGTGGAACAGGTCAATCTTTGTGCTGGCTGCTTCTCTCCCTCTCTCTCTCTTCCGCTCTCTCCCTCTCTTTTATCTCCCGCTCTCTCTCTCCCTCTCTCTCTCCCTCTCTCCCACTCTCTCTCCTTTCCTCTCTCTCTCATGTCCACATTGGCCCAAAATGCATTCCTCCAAACTAAAGCCTGCACTGTAGAACAAGTGTACCACAAAGAAGTAGACTGACCTGTCCTTCACCGTGCAGACTAGAGGAGAGGACGAGGTGAAGTGCCCCCCCCCGCCCTCCTTTCTGACACACACAGGCTTCCTTTGTGCTCTCGTGGGGAGGGGGGACACGCTATCACGATGACAGGTCAAAGGCAGCACGAAAGCGAACGGCCAGCGAGGTGCCCTTACAAGCCAGGGGCTCCCACACAAGGAAGATGGTCTCCCGCCTCTCCCTTGAAATACTTAGCCTGCTTTTTTCACTTATCCGTTACCTCCATTGCTCAATAACTGCGCTGGTAAATTCACGAGATGGCCGAGCTGTCTGTGAGGGACACGCCTGCGTCGCAAGAGCAGCAGGTGCCGGGTTCACAGCCTCATCTGTCAGCCTGGACATCTGGCCGTTCCCCCTGCCTGCAGACCAAGACGAGCTCTCGCACAGCTTGGCCTACTCGTGGGCGATCACTCATCTAAACTGCCCCCAACTCCTGGCCAGAACTTTTAATATCCCCCCAGGGCTCCCTCGAAGTGTCTAACTGCAGCAGCATCTGACTCCAGACAAGAGGGGGGCTACTGATTGAAAACGGGGGTCTATTTATCGAACTTCCATAACATGGACACGCGGGGAGTTCTTTTCAGACCGCAGCAAACCCGGCTGCACTGGCATGCCCTCCACGCACTTTACTTAGGAGTGTGGCTCGCAACCTTGGCGGTAACTTTCAAGCAAGGTGCGAGTGGAATAACTACAGCGGGATGTCCCTGACACAGCATGACATCCACCTTTATATGCATTTGCATACATTCAGGATGATGGAGTGCAAAATAATGTACAGCATATGAAGGTCAATGACAGCCAGAAGACCAGGGATTGGGGTGGAGGGCGGGGCCGGTACTGTAAACACTTTGCATGGTCGGTACTTTATCCAGCCATTAGCAGCAATGGAACTTTAATGACAAACCGATCGCCGTCCCCCGTCT
This sequence comes from Gymnarchus niloticus, assembly GCA_009936485.2. Taxonomy (NCBI): domain Eukaryota; kingdom Metazoa; phylum Chordata; class Actinopteri; order Osteoglossiformes; family Gymnarchidae; genus Gymnarchus; species Gymnarchus niloticus. The sequence goes on along the minus strand of JAACJT020000032.1, from coordinate 11,759,766 downwards.
GTCTGTGTATATGCAGAGTGCGATTTGAAGAGGCGGTGTAGGATGACAGTAAATTGTTTCATGGGAATTTTTGGAGTGTTGGAGCGGCACTAGTCCATGAAAGGGAGCTTCGTGTGAAAGCCAAACCCCGTAGACACCCTGGACTCCTGAGGGCAGGTCAGGTTGAGCAAGAGAAAGCAAGTGTACATCCCAGGAGGGCTGCACTCAAATGCCGTAATCTGTCTGAAATGTCTTATTAAAAAAGAACAAGTGTGTAAGAATTCAAAGCTATATAACGCCACAAAGTGGCTAAAGCACATGAATTAGGACAGAGAGACTGGAACTAAGGCCACGTGTTTTTATTTCCAGTCCAGGTATGAAGTAGACACCACTAGGCTCTTTGGATGAAGGAATTCAACACCTCTTGGTTAGTGTGTAAACAATCGAGAAGAAGGGGTCATGCTAGTGCTAAGAGAATCAGCATCAGCCTTCCTCAGTCGAGGATGAGCTCTTTTTATATGGTAAGTGTTGAGTTTTCAGAGGGGTATCAAGTTTCGCTTTCTTTCTGTGCTTGCAGGCATTGTGAATAGCACACTAGCTATTTCCAGACCAGTATAGACGTAGCTAGGAAAAGCAATGAGGCAGAAACTCTATGCATTGAATATCAAAGGCTGGCAGGTTACTACGGTTTGGTTGGTTGCCCTGGAAGACATTTCTTGGCTATTTTAACACTGCAGAATACTGGGATATTTTTCAATCAGGACTTTGCATTCAGTGCATGAATTTCTTACATTAAGGCATGGAAATGATATATTTCTATTGACTTGAAGCATGAAAAGGACATCGCAAGCCAGGGACGACGCTGGCCTCATAAACTCCAGATTACAATCCACAAAGAGGCCGCAGGGACTCCAAGTTTTTTTGTCCTGCCAAAGACGTCACTAATGTTGTGTGAGAAATGTCCCGGAAAATCGAGAGTGACGTAGCGGTCTCTCACACACACACGCGCGCGCGCGCACACACGCACACACACACACACACACACACACACACACACACACACACACACTCAGGTCCCGTTTTGAGAGTGCCTTCTCTCTCCCCCTCACACTGGGGCTCCATGTTGCAGTAATTAGGCCAAAAGCCATATGAGGACAGGAGCTGGGAGTGGGAAACAGAGTGAGGAGAGAAAAAGAAGAAAAAGAGTGATAATAAAAAACGAGATTTCCCCCTTCTGCTCAAGGACATTTCATTTTTTTGAGACATGGCAAACTGACAAGCTCGCCGGCATCGTCTGGACAGGCCTCACGCAGAGCCTAGCTGGAGTCCATAAAAAGGCTTCTCTGTCATCGTCTACCTCTGCCTTAACCCGCCGCTCTGGCATCTGCGCCCGTTGTCTGGCAGGCAGGGGTTTGCTGATCAAAAAGCTCCACGATTGGCTCACAGCGTGTAAGACCTTGGCCTTGACAGGCCGCAGTGACCTGAAAGCGGGAGCTGCTTCCTGGACACTGGGGGGGGAAGCATTCCTAACTGGGCCAGTGGGTGTGAGCCCTGAAAAGAAGAGGAAGAGAGCAAGCAGCAAGTGCCCCTTCTCTCTCTTTACCAGGTATCTGGAGGAGGAGAGGAACCTCATGCCTTCACAATGTGTTTTCTCCCACTTCAGACCACGAAGGGTGAGAATGCACCATAAAGAGCTCAATCTTCAAGTTATCTTTAGAGAAAATGGCTTACTTCTACTGCTCCTTAAAGGCTACTTTGTCAGGCATGAATTCTTAATTCCACAGAAACAAATCAGGCTGCACAAATGATTCATTTTCATAAGGATATCTGTATTTTATCCGGTATTTCTCAAAAGAAATTTGCTAATTAATTCACTGAGAAAATATTAAAATATTTATTAAAAATCAGCAGCTATTCACACATTTCCAAAGTAATTAATATTATGTTTTATATTCAGCACTGGAAATAACAGATTTGAAATCGTAGTGATCCGTGGATAAGAAACAGGAAAAAAAATTGGTTTGCAGCTACATGTAAATGCATATTCAGTTGTCTAGGAGCATATTCCTCGCTCTTAAAACATGTTTTTAAAATCACTGAAGGGTTTTCAAAAGCATTTCTGATGAGCTTTTATGCATTACTATGTTTTTGGGTTGAATGGGGAATTTTGGAATCTCCTGTGTTTCGAAATATGGTAGCTATTCTTTCATATGGAGGAAAGTGAAGATTCTTCTGTAAATTCTTTAAATAAAAAAAAATATGCAAAAATGTTAACGTGAAAACATGGCTGCTTTCTCTTTAAGGCCCGATAGTGTGATTTAACTTTTATTATGGTATTTATGCTCCCATCATTAAGGCACAGCCAGGCTTTGGCCGTTTGTATGAAACTGGCATTGAGACTAATGATTTTTCTCAGTATTCTCATTTGGAGAGTCCATCAATGCAGTTCAAACGACTCCCAATCTTCACACTGTGATCAATATCCTGTTCTCAGTGCAGGTCCGCCTTTTTGACAAAGACTGCATAAAATAGGGCATTTTAATCACAGCATTCACATCTGTGCTGTTGCATATGACTGTAAGCCTCTTTGTGCTTGTCACCAATAAACCTCTAAAAGGCATGCACACGCTTGCGCACACACGCACACGCACACACACAAACTCGTGTTTGTATTTTTAACCTCGTGGGGACCTTCCATTCATTTCTGTGGGCCTAACCCAAATCCTGACTATAACAACCCTCATTCTAACCCTCACCCAGCCCTAGCCTTAACCATAAGTAATCCAACAAAATACAAGATTTTTGACTCTTATAGTTTTTTTATTGCATTAACAGATTTTTATAAAATAGAGTTTTCTATTGTGGGGACGTGACAAATGTCCCCACAAGGTAAAAATGTCAGCTTTTTATTACCTCCTGATGACATTTTGTCCCCACACAATGTAATACACACACACACTTACACAGCAGTGTTTGTGGTTTCAGAAGAATTTTCATCATATAAACCTGTGCCACTTCCTGATGAGTGAGAGTGAGTCACAGTCTTGATCTGCTCCTCACTTTAATGATTTCTTATTTTAACACTTTAAAAGATGAATACAAAAATATTCCTAGAAAAGCAGGCACACTTCTTTAAAAGGCCTTTTCTTTTGTCATGTTTGGGGGACGTCGCCACAAGGTATGTATGTCAGGAATTCAGTCCATTCCATGATTTGTCCCCTCACCGGCAGAAGTGAGTCAAACGCTACTGAATCCTGGAATGTCCACCTAACACAGCTGCGTGGAGCAGTCATGTCAGAGTGCTGCACTGTTAATAACAGCCAGGCCTACATCTAGGCCTCACGTAGCGAAATTCTTCATCGAGTCCAGACCGCAGATCAACTGGGAAGATGATTAAGTTACAGCAGATTGCACCCTCCCTGAAATACCTCAGTATAAGACATTCAACATGACAGAGTACTGATTCAAGACTGTCCAAAATCTATTCAATGTGAAACGCGGGATGGAATGCCGGAACTATCCAAGCACATCGTCCCTTTCTCTCTGTTTTGAGAAAACAGGAAATGGCGTCTTGTCACGATCGGGATTCTTTTCCACCGGTCCTGATCAATGTGAGACGTTCCCTATCCAACGGGAACTTCTCAAGGTTACCTTAGTGCCCGACAGCTGGGAGGAAGGGGCAGCATTTGTGAGCCATGCTACTGACTAGTTCCCTTGGCCCTCCCTCAGCTTAAGATGACACTGCAGTGCACATGTATACCTGCCCGGTGTCCAGCCATCTCCACAGCAATGAGCAGAGCTAATTTATCAGACATAGATAAAGTGTGCTTCAGTGTGCCTGTGTGGTGTGCAGACTTACAGACGGATATTAATGAAATACTATAAACTTAAAGGTGGAAGAGGCATCGTAGCCGACACTTTGATTCCTCTTTATTGTAAGAGCAGACATTAGGTGAACATGAATTGTTTTTCCCGATCGTCCAGCTGAAAATCTTGGTTTTACCCATTTGCACAGTCCTGCATCTTTTCTGCTTGCATGCAATACTTCTTTGCGTTCAAACGCAGGGTTCTTGTGTCAGCCCACGGGACGTGGACTTGCTTACGTTAAGTTTGAGTGGCCTAGCCAAGTGCCTCAGCAGAGCTTTTCATGCAGTGTTATTTTGGGAGCGATTTCTCGTCGGGGGAGACGGAGGATAAGGACTGAGACAGGCTGCGGTCTGTCTGTCACCCACACACCGTCTGACCCGGCCCTAAAATATTACCCATGACTCAGGGCAGCTAAGGCAGCGGTAATGGCAACATTAGTGAAAAGCCACGGTACACACAGGCAGCTCATTGTGTCAGCTCGTCATACTGTGGCTCTGGAGCATCGCGGGGAAATACCTTTCTTTTAGATTCCGTGTCATGGCTGAGCCACATGTGGGAAGGTCACCGTCACTGGCACGCGGGGAATGATGGGAGTTAGAGGCGACAATGCAGCATGCGGCGTGCAGTCGGCGGTCTTTGTCCTCCGACACGCTCTGCTTTCAACTATTCCCGGGCACTTCGGCTAAAGAGACCCATGCGGCATGGAGAACAAATCAATCTGACACTTAAGAAGGGCGGAGCAGACGTTATCCTGACCACCAATATAACGAATAACTGGGGCAATGGAAGCAAATTCATGTATTCACAAAGGCCAGTTTTTCCGACAAGCATAACTGAATACGAAACCCATTTCACTGCACGGTCACTTGTTTTACAAGTTTTGACACATTATTTATTATCATGGCACATTTCTACTATGATTTCTACAGCAAAGGCAAAATGAATGTGCTGTCATGTAATTAAAAAGGAGCCCAAAATAGGCCATTTCTTCCCCTGTCTGAGTTCCCTCGAGGCCTTTTCACTTCTAACACAACAGCTACAATTCAATTAAAATCTGACACTGTTTCGTTAAGCGACGGAGTGTGTGTCGTCATTTTTTTTCTCAAGAAAGTAATGAAATCCCCTCACTTACTGATAATCGGCTTGCTTCCCTCCTGGGCCACCGACGGTTTCGTTGTGGAGTCGCACTGTTGCTCCCCACCAGGATGGGGCAGGCGTTTCCTCCCTGGGGCCCAGCATTCCAGGCTCGGTGACTAACGGCCGCCTCACGAGCTCGCCTGGCCGCTACCTCGCCTGGTAGCTGCGTCACCTCCCGGTGCGGTGCAAAGCGGGCCGGGGGGGGAAGCGGAAGGAAGCGTGAAGGGGTGCAGGTGCGGTAGCCGCTGAGAATGTTACGTGGGGGTCAGTGAATAACTCAGTCCCCTTGCAAATCTCAAAGACAGGGCAGCGGCGACGTTAGCCTGTGACTTCTCCCGCCTGGATTAATTAAAGCAGCCCTCGTGTGCTGATTAATCTTGTTTAAGTCTGTGGCCCTGATTTCGACGCTCCTTTAATCAACCCCTATGCCAGCATGGAGGTGCTGGAGGGTGTTAATAAGGCAGATAAGACAATTACACATTCATCTGCTGGGGCTTTTAACACCTTTCGTATACTTACTGCGGCAGCAGGTAGCACAGCTGACGTAGGGCGTTACCACAACTCATATCTCACAGGTTGGCATTTCAAGGCCTAAGATAGAGCCTGCTGTTGTACCCTTGAACAAAAAATTTTCATACAAATTGTTCCAGTAAAGCAGGTAGCTGATTAAAAGATCAGGTAAGCGTCAAAATTTCTCAAAAATAGTGCCATCTGCGCTGTAAAGCCTTTGATATGAAGGAAGATCTTCAAATGCGGCCACCAAGTGTTGTACAAGCAGGGAAACTGTTCTCCTGCACAGTTCATCAACCCGGCCATGCTCCCTGTCATCTTGTCACCAACCTTGCTGGTAAACAGCTGTGGCCATTTCATTTCCTGTCACAGCTGAGCTATGGCTCAGCTGTAAATCATTTCCGAAGGACGCAAATACACAATGTTTACACAATGTCGAAATGTGGAAAGCCAAATATAAATAAATACTCTCATATTTTAGGCCTAAGTAAAATAATCACTGGATGACAAATATATAATAAAATCGATTTAGAAAGGAAAATCTAAACAGGTCCTTTTTTAGACAGTGACTTGCAGGATTTTTAACTAATGGGATAATATCCATATGCAGCGTTGGTTCACGCAGCTAATGCTGACACTTCGGGCTGAATGAGACTTTGTGAAGTCCTGCAGTTCAAAGATGGACAGAATGGACAACCAATCAATTCTCTTGTCTCTCAGAGCCTGGGCAGCTCAGTCCAATCAGAAAAAGCATTTGATTTTCCCCCCTGCATCCAGGGGAAAAATGGTTGGCGGGATAAAGAAGCGAGCTATATGACTGCACAACTGCGGATAGGGGCTGTGTGTGTGCCGAAAATAGAAAGGAGGCCAGCGCCATGCCGACCACGCGTGATACTGCCAAGCGTGTGCCCTGTGAGATGGGGCCAGACTGTCCTGGTTGCCATGCGACTGTGGTTTGTGTCCCTCCACTGGGTCATGCAGAACAAGCCGGAATGCCCAGCCGGAGGCTCGAGGTCGGGGTACGGGAGGGGCTCAGTCCCTGGCACCAGCTCACAAATAAATGAGGCAAGCAAATAAGCAAATAGGGTACCGGCATGGAGCTGAAGGCGGCAGACAGCCATGTCTCCCGAGAATTACCCGTGTTTATACACACGCGTGTCTGTGTGTGAGCTAGCTCCTTCTGGCCTTTTTCAGAGATGCTGGGGGTGGGATAACAGAGGGGTGCGGTTCCGGTGTGGGATGGTACCGCAGCACGGGCTGAGAAGGTGGTTCTGGTATTGGATGAGCGTGGACTGTCAGGTCAGATTGCCCTAAAAAGGTTTCAGTCATAGGAGCTCCAGTCTGTTGGCATCCCAACCAGCGGAGGCAGAACAATAGAGGCCCAAACTGTACTGCAGCAACGTGGGGGGGGGGGGCAGAGTGTAGCTCGGCCAGGCACCCAAATTTCAATTAAATGAAACAAGAAAAAAAAAGAATGATTTTAGCAAAACATACTTCATGGGGAATAGGTGGCTTTTCCAGAGCTAACTTGAGAAGTTTCCGGTTAGAATTCCAGCTGATAGAAAAACGGTGTTAGGTGAATCGTGTTACACACTCACTCACACACACATGCAGGCTCGCGCTCTGCCACTCCCTCCCGACACTCTGAAAGAGACACTCCCTTCCAGTGAGCCGTCCACGCATCATCGTTCTCGGTCGGAAATTCTTTCCGCGGAAGGCGGTGCCGCCTGCGTCTCGACGACTACCGCGTCGGCCTCAGTATCCTGAGAAAAAGCGCATTGCGTTTTCCGTCTGAGCGGTTGGCCGGCGCGCTCGCGCCTTGCAGCGAGGTGGGGGTGCCATGACTGGATCATCTTAAAGCGAAAGTGCTGCATATTTCCACAGAGGCTCCGTCAGTTTTTCTCAGCGGGGCTCTCTGTAAAAACGAGGACGGGTATTAACGCCACAGCTGATACCGAGGCGGAAAGCACACTGCGGCCACTGTAGAGAAGGAGGCGAAGGCGGTGTGCCAAAGCGACAGCCTCCATCACAGCAACGCGGACTCCACCGCGGACCCCTGCGGCGCTAGCCTTATGACATTGCTGATAACGCCATCCACCGAGGGAAACGGGTCCGTGTGTGAACTGGGCCGGCTCTGGGCTCACATGTGACAACGATTTACACATCTGCTTTGAGCTACCAAATCTCTCTGTGGGCAGACTTTTGCCCCAGGATGGACTGGGGCTTCTGTGGGTTTTATCTAAATGACTTCTCTCCTGGCTGCAGCTGAAGGAGGCTCCGTACGTAATATGAGAGTCACAGGGACGAAAACCGACCGTTCTCCCCCCTGCCGCAAGGAGTACTGCCGACACCGAGAGCAAACGCGTCTTTATACGAGCTGATAGGATGATAATGCCAACAGTGATCACACCAGCGTCAATTACTGCAACCATACTGTTTACTATGGCAGTAGGAATGACAGTTATAATAATACCAATGGGACAAAAGCATTACGAGACTAACTGAACGTTTAGCCTTAACACCAGCTTTGCTGCCCAGGCCCTCTGGAAGATGGAGCCGGAGGAGAGCGAAGGGTGGACTGCATTGCTGCTCCCCACACGCTCCTTGCACACGCGGTCCCAGGGCGCACAGATGAGGGCTCCACGAGGTCAAACACAAATGTACCGAGCCGCTGGTGTCACGCTCTTCACAGTACTTTGTGCTGCTCTCAAGACACTGGAAACTGGAAACCCCAACATTCCCCCCCCCCCCCCCCCCCCCCCCATGATCAGAACCCAGAATTATTTATTCAGCAACTAAATAAAAAAGGTGGTCAATTAGACAGTACCAGTCATATGGTGCCTCTTTGAACCCCTTCCAAGTCATTGACCCAGGAAATGTTCCAATGATTCAGTCCCTATATTTTTTATGGAAATTCAAAAACGCATCCCACTTCAGTGCAAGACAGGACCAGCTTCCCCAAGGACAGTCAGTGTCAGATATTTGGTTTTTTACAAAAACAATGGCAAAGAAAAGTGTATTCACCCAAAACATCTTTATTTAAAACATCGGTACATCTGGAGCGGAAACTACCTCAATTAACAAATGCTTCTTAATCATAAAAAGCTACACCTGGTAAATAAAGCTAATTCCGTTATTGCAGAGAATGCTTCTTGTCCATTTTAGATTCTATTGCCCTCACCTCCCTTGTGAGTGCGTAATAATGTTGCCAAATTCTGCTACAGGCAAGCTTGCTAAAATGAATCTTTAATTTGTTCTCACTCTCCACCTCCTAGCCAACAACCGATTCACTAGCATGACCCAGCAGAAAAAAATCTGTGTGAGCCATTCAAGGCCCCTGAGGCACAGGGGTCTGCCTGCAGTTTCGTCCTCTTCTAGGTCATGCAATCCCAGGACTCTCCCAGAAATGGGCGCAGTGCAAAGACAGCGAGTCCCCGAGAATATCCGTTCAGCCGGCGAATGACTAATGACTTGTGGTAAGCAGAGATGTTTCACCTAGCATTGCTTTCCATTGTTGAGCGTTACATAACAGAATATGGGCAGGAGACAGTATGTATGAAGAGGGCCTTGAAAGTGTTTCTGACTTTTTTTAATCTACTGAAGAGTAGATGGGACCATAAGTGCAATTGCAATAATTTGGTACCCTTGTGCAAACACACACAGAAGGGCCAGCGATGTTTTTACACACTACCTTGCAAGGCATGATGTAAAGAAAGTCAGTCCTTGAGCTCAATATTTTATTCTATGGTTTGGCTCCTGGTTCATCAAAAAAGCAGAAACATGCATAGATAGCAGCAGATTTCTTTAAGCAGCATGAGGCACTGAATTATTTTTGAGCAGCTTATGAAACAGCATTGATATGTTTAAAAGTGTGGTCTGAGCATCTATCCATCCTGTACAGGTTTCTGGGATGTCTGGAGTCTATCCCAGGAAGCACAGGGCACAATGAATAGGAACACCCTGGATGAAATGCCAGGCCAATGCAAGTGTAAGGAATCCACTGGTAGAGCGTCTCACTAATATGGTCTTACCGAAATGATGATTTAGTGTACAACAAAATAATACATGTGATACAGCATAGACATACTCCCAGTATTGAAAGGCAGCTCAAATACAAAATAAGGACAGATCTTTACCCCCTTTTTTACCCCATAAGACCCTCCCCACCAAGGTTCTGTACGTGAATTTGCATATAAAGGCTAACCTCCAGGAGGTTGAGGAGACAGAAAAGGACAGTGACTTTACATATGAAGGGTGTTTATGAAAGCATCTGCACAACTCCCATACTAATTCAATCACTGACCTGACTAAATACTAGCTGAATCACTTCCTTATTGCCTTAGTGGTGCTAGATAAAACCCCTGTAATCCTAGTTCACTCATGGTTTCTGTATTCAAATCATTAGCCTGAGACATTGAGGCACCCTTCTGAATTTGTCCTTACACAAGGTATATTCATAACGGGCTATGTAGAGACACCAGTTTACCTAATTGCATGTTTTTGTGTTGGAAGAGAAAGCCAGATTACCCAGGAGGTAACCCACACAATACAGAGAGAACACACAAACTCCACAGACAGAGTGTGTGGAATTCAAACCCCAAACCCAATCCCTGATGGTGTTGGTCTACAGAGCTACCCACTGTGTCACATCAAACACTAAAAAGAAGTAAGTAAAGAGATGGTTATTAAATTGTTAATAACAGTGCATATGTCGTTTTTATTCAAAAGAAGTCAAGCAAAGAACCATGGCGGAACATCAGGGGCTCCAAGACATCTGGTTCCCTAACCACACCTGACGGTCTTTGTGGACCATTAGGGTTGGCCATCAGGGGTCCAAGACATCTGGTTCCCTAACCACACCTGAAATCTACTGCGCAATACAGCAACAGACTATTTATTCGTACATCTTATCCACCCGAGCTTCTTCTACACACAATACCAATGAAATTACCTGAAAAAATTACCTCTTGTCAATGAAAAAGTACAAGCAGGATCACTAAGAATATTGACAGAAATGAAGAAGTTCAAGACAGGATAAATTATAAAATGTGTTTGCTAGGTGAAAAATGCAGATGTTGCTGTAATGTAGCATTAAATATAAGCTTAAACCATGAACAACATAGAGAATGTTGATTTGACCTGTCGTGATCTGAACTGTCTTTCCCCAGCACACAGGATAACAAATCCCTCTGAATATTCATGGCTTCAGTGGATAACTCCTTCTGTCTTGAGACTAGATATTTAAAACACATATTTAAATCCAACCAACTTACATTCATGCTGAGTTTCAATACTGAGTTCTGGCACATCATAGAGGAAATGTTTTCAAATTCTGTTCTGTTTTCAAATTACTTGATATAGTGAGTAATAAACTAATCTTCTTTCTCATAAAGGTGAGTTTTAAAGCTGAACCTACCTACACTTTTGCTGTTATGTGTAAGCTAATTATGTTATATTTAATTTATCAGCAGGAGGAGTGATAGAGTAGGGACATGCTTTTGACAGACTGGATCCCACTACCATTTATATCAATTTGTTAATGTCGTGACCATACAGCAGTTAGTTAGAAACAAAGATTTATTTTAACTGAAAATTAATTAGAAAAACAAAGATTGCTTCTATTTATATGATAAAATAGCACAGGTCCAGTACCTGGTGAGACGCAGAAGGACCCCGGCCCAGAGTCACCCCACAGCGCCCAGTCCCTCCATGCCCCACATGGCCTTCCTCAAGTCAGACATACAGAACATTGGCTGGTTAAGTGGCCTGCCGCTAACAAGGAGAAGGTTTGGCGCTAGTTCGATGAGGACGTGGACCAGATCCTGGAAACCATAGCCAGAGGGCTTGCTGACCGGAGGTTGCAGGTAATGTGCTCCACAATCATCAGTATTGCAGCCGAGAGATTTGGCATGAAGGAGCATCATACGTCCAATGGTCCAGGGGGGCCAAACTGTCGGGAGGCAAAGATCAGCCAGCTGCGGCAGGAGCTCCGCTTGCTTAGACAACAGTTCAAGCAGGCAAGGGAGAATGACAGGGCCAGTCTGACAAAGCTCCATAACATTGTAAGGAGAAAGCTTACAACCCTCCGGCGAACTGAGTGGCATAGAAGGAGGGGCAAGGAGTGAGCCCGGAAATGTGCAGCCTTCATTGCAAATCCCTTTGGATTTACCAAGAAAATTCTCGGGCAGAAGCGCAGTGGCCGACTTGCCTGCACTCAGGGAGAGGTGGATATGTATCTTGGTGCCAGCTATAGGGACAGTGCAAGAGAACAGGATCTTGGACCATGCAGCACTTTAATAACCCCGCCAGAGCCCACTGTGGCATTCAATCTCAAGGAGCCTACTCTGAGAGAGGTTAAGGAGGTTGTCAAAGCAGCTAGGACCAGCTCAGCACCAGGCCCAAGTGGAGTGCCTTATGTTGTCTATAAGAGGTGCCCCAGACTCCGGCGGCGACTTTGGAAGATCATTAGGGTTCCGGGATGTATCGAGCACACAGGAGTTGTCACCCAGTTGATTCGGGAGGCTCAGGAAGGCAACGGTGACCTTGCCAGTGCCTATGGATCAATCCCACACAAGCTGGTGGAAACCACACTCGTGCGACTCCATGTTCCAGACAAGATCAGGGACGTCATTCTGGACCATTACAGCTGCTTTAGTTTGAGAGTCACCTCTGGAACAGTAACATCTGCATTCCACCGGCTGGAGAAGGGCATAGTCACTGGGTGTACGTCTCAGTGATCTTGTTCGCCTTGACCATGAATATGCTCGCCAAGTCAGCAGAAGTCGAGTGCAAAGGTCCACTCACTAGGTCAGGTGTGTGGCAGCCCCCTATCAGAGCGTTCATGGACGATCTGACGGTGACCACGACATCGGTACCTGGCTGCAGATGGATCCTCCAAGGCCTCGAACACCTCATTAACTGGGCCCGGATGGACTTCAAACCAACCAAGTCCCGATCCCTAGTTGTGAGGAAAGGGAAGGTAATGGACAAGTTCCGTTTCTTCCTAGGAGGAATCCCTATTCAATCAATCACCGAGAAGCCAGTTAAAAGCCTGAGTAAGGTCTTTAACAGCACACTGAGGGGCACATCGGCACTCCAAGAAACTGGCAGAGAGTTGAGAACCTGGCTTGCAGCAGTGGACAAGTCAGGGCTGCCAGGGAAATTTAAAGCCTGGATTTACCAGCATGGCATCCTTCCACAGCTCCTCTGGCCGCTGCTGGTTTATGAAGTCAAACTGACCATTGTCGAGGGCTTCAAAAGGAAGATCAGCAACTTCCTGCGTAGGTGGTTGGGTCTCCCTCACAGCCTCAGCAGCATCGCCTTATACGGGAGTAAGAAGAAGCTACGACATCCATTCAGCAGTTTGTCGGAAGAATTTATGGTTACTCAGGCGAAAGAGGTGCTACTGTACAGAGAATCTAGTAACACCAAAGTCTCCTTGGCTGGCATAGAGGTGAGGACTGGTAGGAAGTAGAGGACTCAGGAGGCAGTTGACCAGGCTGAAGCGCGGCTGCGGCACAGTGTGCTGGTGGGGGCAGTTGCATCAGGTCGGGCAGGACTTGGCAGTATCCCAAAACCTCAGTATGACAAGTTCTGGGGAAAGGAAAGACGCCGGCTGGTTCAGGAAGAAGTCCGTGCATGGGTGGAGGAAATCTGCACCTGCAGGATGGTTGGGATGCGACAGCAAGGGGCGTGGACTCGATGGGAGCAGGTAATGGACCGGAAGATCTCGTAGTCAGAGTTGTGGAAAGCTGAGCCACACCAGAATTTAATATTCCTTATCTAGCCAGTCTACGATGTTCTCCCCAGTCCAACCAATCTCTTCTCCTGGGGCCTGACAGAAATCCCTGCATGCCCGCTGTGCCAGGAAAGAGGATCCCTGGAACACATTTTAAGTTGTTGCCCAAAAGCTCTGGCCGAGGGGTGTTATCAGTGGTGCCATGACTAGGTGCTGAGGGTTATCACAGAGGCCATCAGTGCAGGGATCTCTCTCAGTAGGCAGCAACAACATGCAAAGCGCTGTATTGCTTTTATCAAGGCTGGAGAGAAGCCGCACCAGTGCACTAATCCAACAGGAGAGCTTCTGGCAACAGCCCGGAACTGGCAGCTGAAGGTTGACCTGGGAAGACAGCTGAAGTTCCCAGACACCATTGCCGCAACCATGCTTAGGCTCGACATGGGTCTGGTGCAACAATTATCCAGGCAGGTGGTTCTGCTGGAATTGACTGTGCCCTGGGAAGACTGGATGGGAGAGGCATACGAGAGGAAGAGGGCCAAGTACGAGGGGCTCGTAGGTGAATGCTGAAGCAGGGGATGGAAGACTCAGTGTTACCCTATCGAGGTCGGCTGCCGAGGATTTGCCGGCCAGTCGCCCTACAGGCCCCTCAAGGAGCTGGGGATCAGGGGACTGCACCATAAGAGAGCCATCAGGAACATCACAGATGCCACTGAGAAAGCATCTAGATGGCTGTGGATCAAAAGGGGCGACCCGTGGGCCATACAAGCTACCTAGATACAAGGTGGGGACTGATCACCCCTGGCTGGGTTGCCTGGGCGAGGGTGTATGATGTTGAAAGACCCAAAACACCCAATGACCCCAGGTTACATCATTGACAATGTGTCTAGGCTGCACTGCAAGGTTTGTGTTAAAATCAGCACTGCATATACATATTTGGACTACATCCAGACCTAACAACTCTTTCCCAGTTTTATCGTACATATACAGCACTTCAAAAAAGTTCTTAAGTATTATTTTAAAATAATAAACAAGAATTTAAAAACTCTTTTTTTGCACCTTGTTAACTGACGTCTTGAGGAGAACTGACTGACAGCGTGTCACCTCCTGAGAATCTCCCGGAAATCTGGGCACACGGAACAAGTCATGTCAAGACATCCCACTGCCTCTACTGTTCGTTTTATTATATAGCTCCTGTACTGCACTGACTATTATTGCATTACTGCTGTAGTGAAAACACTGCACTCTGAACTATGTTGTGTAAAAGCACGTAATGTCATCAGACAGATTCATACGGCGCTTTATAACCCACACACATTGTACTGCTTTCTTCCTTGAGGCTGTGTATTTTTGCTTCAATTCTTTCAGGTAAGGTGACACAGCAAGTAGTATTGCTGCCTCGCAAAAACCAGGATGGGGATTCTAATCTCACCCCCGCTCTGAGTCTGTGGTGGTCGTACGTTCTCCTGGTGTTGAACTCCTGTTCTTCCCAAAAACATGCAGTTAAGCAAAACGGGGTTTATAAATTGTCCATAATGTGTGACTGTGTGTTGGGCTGCGTGATGGACTGGCATCCCATCCAGGGCGTACCCTTGCCCTGTATGGGATGTGAAGACGGATGGATACCTCTTTAGCTTGAATAAGACTGTACATTAAAATAAGTCGACAAAATAAGCCATCTATGTTAAAAAACTGCAAATGAAATTAAGGGGGAGGATCTGAGGCTGTGGCATGAAAAATAATGCTTTACTGCAGTGTTTTGAAATAATGCAGAAGTGGAGTAAAGTGGCAATAAACCACAGGAATGGAATTCAAGTCTGTATGCATAGGAATGGTAAGAAATCTCTGCTGTTAAATTAACAAGTACAGACAACGCTATATGATTAATTTCAAATATTTACTTACTATTTTCCAAGTTGACATTAAATTAACTTACCTTACAGTTCTGAGGTATGTCCCCTTACTTTGGAGAAATTGTTTCTATTCAGTATTACTAAACCATGCCACGTGTATTATTTCAAATATGTATCAATAGGGGGCAGTGAAGGCCTCTAAAGGTAGCCTATGATAAACTAGTAATTTCATATCTCTTGGCTTGCTACATTTTACAACTCTAAATTCAGTTTATATGTTTCCTACAACATTCCATTCAACTGGTACAGCAAAAACGAGACAAACAAATCTTAGATGGGACAAACAAACCTCAGAAAGCCAACACTGCGTTACACCAGTCAGCAATTGTTCCACCAGTTGGTGACCGTTACACCAGTGAGTGATTGTTCCACCACTCAGTGATTGTTACAACATTCAGTGACCGTTACAACAGTCAGTGATTGTTACTCCAGTGAGTGATTGTTACCACCAGTCAGTGATTGTTACACCTGTTGGTGATTGTTACACTAGTCAGTGACTATTATACCAGTCAGCGATTGTTACA
>JAACJT020000032.1:11699059-11734076 GCA_009936485.2 Gymnarchus niloticus | reverse complement strand
CTCCCCCCCACCCCGCCGCCGTTCCCAACCGCGGAGAGGATGCCTGAGTACCCCTCGCAGCTCCCGAGAGCCTAACCCGTGGACATCACAGCGACACGTCACAAGTTAGGGTCTCAGGGATTGAGAGAGGCACCATTCGCCCCCCCTGGCTGCGGTTAGCGGCTGCCCTTCAGATGACGGAAGACCGCGGAAAGAGACACGCACGTGCGAGCAGATGCAGCGGACAAAGTGTCTGTCGTGTCTGGAGATGACATTGCGGGAGAAGTGCATCCAATAGCCCCCGACGCTTTGCTGCACCTTTTTGAGTGCTGGCCGTGTCTCAGCGTCACACAACAAGTGCCAGACACAACACAGACCCCCAGCAACACCGCTCCAGCTCACAGACACAACACAGACCCCTGGTGACACAGCTCCGGCTCACAGACACAGCAGACCCCCGGCAACATCGCTACGGCTCACAGACACAACACAGACCCCTGGCGACACAGCTCCAGCTCACAGACACAACACAGACCCTCGGCAACACCGCTGCGGCTCACAGACACACATGCACCACACGCTGTAGGCCCCCCCCAGGTGTTTCCCTAGCATGCCTGCTTTCAGTACAGACTTTCTGCATTTTGAATTCGCGATCCATAGCCAGTGAGCTCTGAGCGGCTGGCGGAACAACAAAGCGGACCGGATAGAGCTACGAGACTCGGATCCACATATGGATCTGTCAAAGCCTTTCTCATGCTGCCCATCTTACGAGGAACCTGCCAACTGCCCGCATCTCCCGCTGGACTTGGCGAGATGGGGTCTTAACAGCGGATGCGACACGGCCGGACTGACGGACACCCTGGCTACAGATGGGGGGAGGGGATAGAATGAAGAAGTAAAAGAAAAATAGGAAGGACTCACCGTGTTGGCCGAGGCAGCGACAGATGCAGCCTGCTGGGCTGTTGCAGCGGGATAGCCGGTGCCGGCTCCTCCGTGCTGGAGTGCTCGGCATCACGGACGAGGAGAGAGAGAGCGACAGAAGAGAGGGAAGCGGAGGTGGTACCGAGAAGGGGGGCGGGGGGGGGGTGGGGCGGGGGTTTGTGGATGGTGGTGGGGGTCGATGGTAACGAAACCGGTGTACAGCAATGAGAAAAAGACAAGCCAAGATGGGGGGGCAGAAAGAGGAGCAGAGAGAGAGAGAGAAAGAGAGAGGAGAGAGAGAGGGAGAGAGAGAGAAAGGGGAATAAAAGACGTGGCAGGCAGGCAACTCCCAGGTTTGAAGTTGACTGAAGAAAAGAAAAATTACAATAAGACAAAAAAACGGAACGCGATACAGAAAAGGCACGTTACTGTGAGATCAGGACCGCAAGTGAGCCGGCAGGCCGAGGGAGTGCTGGGACGCCAAGAGACGAGGAGCGGCCCGACCACGAGCAACAAAAGCTGGTCGGTTGCGGACAGGGCCAAAGCCGAGCGGAGAGCACCGATCTACTGGCTAAAAGCTCCGCTGGAGAGAGAGAGAGTCACGGGGAGGGGGCCGGCGATGCCACACACACACGCACACACACACACACACACGCACACGCTCCTTTTTTTCTCCCTGTCCGTCTCGGGTCCTACTGCCTCTCTTCACGTGTTTAGCTGTTTCGCACCGTTTGGTATCCATCCGACGGGAGAATCAGGGAAGGTGCCTGTCATCTGATCTTTGCAACAGACGGCGGGGAAAAAAAAAAAAAAAAAATGTAAAAAAAAAAAAATGCCAACTGGAAAAAAAAAATCCTTGGCTGAAAGGAAGAAAAAGAAAATGAAGGAAGTAAGGAAGCGTGAGTGCCTGTTGCTGCGGTCCTCCTCCTCAGACCGGCTTTGCCCCGTTTTTACTTACAGGCGACGTTACTTCATTTTCTCCTCATCTAATCATCGTCTCACCCATGGCTTCTCTCTCTCTGTCTGCCCGATTCACTCGTTCTCTTTCTGCCTTCCGAACAGATTGAAACGCATGCGTAATTGGAACAAAACGGATCAACTTGTGAGATACCGGGAACCTCCACTCACTCCCCCCCACCACGGGCACCCAGCTTCCTTTATAGGTCCGCATTCAATGGCAGGGGTTGAAAAACGGAAAAAAGGAGGGGGAAAAAGAACAAAATATCATCCATTCATTTCCTCTAACAGCTGAAATCATTTAAAACCAGAGGCCCGCTTCTCTATGCCACTGGGGAGCGAAGGAGCGGGAGGGAGAGAGGCAGCGCGAGGGGTACGGAGAAGAAAAAAGAGAGAGAGAAAGCCGATCAGGTCTGGCTTTATAAATTGCCGCCCTTGTTTCATCCCTTTCTCAAATCCCTTTTCACACCACACATCTCCTGGGTTGGCTCCTTTCCCACTTGACTGTATGCCTCTCTTCCCCCAGCAGACCCAACCTCCGTCTCGGTCCCCTCTGAAGCACAGCCCGGCATCATTGAGGGGATATTTTATAAAAAGAGAGGGAGAGTGAGAAAAAGAGAGAGAGAGAGGAGGCCACACAAACATAGCTACATGATGTGCTTAGCTTATAGAGGCTACATTTAATCTTTACTGGCTCCCCCGGGCTTTGAGAAAAAGAGAGAGAGAGATAGAGGGAGGAAAGAGACGAGGGAGGGAGGGAGGGAGGGAGGGATGAAGGGTGGAAAATTGCAGGGAAAGAAGACTACAGACAGGGATGGGTGGCACCAAATTTCCCAGAGCACACAGCCCCGTCACTCTCTGCTCTGTCTCAGTCCTGCTCTTTCTATCCAAAAACCCCAAATCCTCTTTGTTGATAGTTACCTTGTGTGGCATGTCTGCAGTATTAATGGCACAATCAGCAATCAATACATGGCTATAATCACAGCTCTTTTCCAGAGAGCTCCCTCCTGCCCTTCTCTGTCCATTACCCCCCCACCCCCAAAGCCACCCTCATCTATCACCCTCCGAACGTCCAGACGTAGCTCAGACATCGATGCGACACAAATATCAGACGGGTTTTAACAACGGCTTGTGTGGACTGGCTGTGCATGTGACACACACACACACACACACACACACACACACACACACACACACACACACACATCAACAAATCAACCTGAATGTTGTTCATGCGATGCGATTCAGAAATGCACCCAACAATTCTACCTGGCAGTCAAACAACCAGACACTGTCGCAGTGTTGCAAGTTACCAGCGATTACTGCGTACGTACGTCGTTAACAGATACAACTGCTGCTGCAAAAAAAAAAGACAAAAAAATGAAAGCTGCATTCCTTCAGTTCTGGCCCTGATAGACTGACTGGAGAAATCAAGCACCTCAACAAGACTGTTACTTTTTCCTTCTCAACAACACAGCTGCCAGACGTATATATCAGGAAATAAAGAGGTACAGATATAACCCCACGGCCAAGCGGTGGAGAAATTATAGACAAGGCTGGTGCATCTCAAACTGCAGAAGAAAGATTGTCAGCCCGTCTGTCTTTGTTTTTACGGTTGACACGGGCTGTTCAAATATCCCAATTTTTCCTGCCTTTTTAGGGACCCCCCCCCCCCCCCCCCCACCGCCCATTTTTGATAATATGATCAGGCATACGATCTTCGACGTCCCCGGTTCAATCTGACCACCACCCCTCATCGAGAGGTGCCAATCCGTACGTACACACACTCACACAAAGGAGCACGCAGGTTCGCAGTGGAGAACACGCCGCTGCTTCGAACGTGCCGGCCATATTTAGACGAGACGGAGGCAGAGGGGAGAGAGGGATGGGTCCTCCCATGTTACATCACTGCATGCAGCAGTAGCGTCTGGAACAAAGCTTACAGGCTCATGTCCACAGCCGTGCCATTGGTTGCATGCATGATCACGGTCACCTGCATGACAGGTGTGTCCTGAAAATTAATTTCAGGCTGGTGTTACCTTAGTTTTGATGCTGGTCCTCCACAAAACCAACCACCTGATTCAATTCCTGTAGCTTCAAACCCAACTGTCTAGACAAGTCTATGCATGATGGCCTTCATGGGTGCATGACCACATCCCTCAATACATCAGAGCCCAGCATTTAACAACAGAGATCTACGTCGTACTGTAATCATACAACATAACACAGATTTCATACATAACCCTCACTACTGCAAATCAGGTGAAACAATGAATACAGCAAAAGTCTGTTCCCAGACTTTGAACAAACAACCACTATGAGACCCATACTTGACTTTTATCAGGAGAGACAACTTTCTGCCTCAAATCGGCTGGCAGCTGGTCTCACAATAGTCTAATAAACTGAACCAGGTTACACGTCAGCACGGTCAAACACAAGACATTCCGGCCTACGATTCTAGACTTCTAAGGTGATAAGCATCCCTCATGGGTACTTCTCTATAGGTCTTGTACATATCTTACTGCCTGGACCAAATAAAAACTCTTGAACATAAGGGCTTCAAAGATAATCAAAGATAACGATCCACATCTAATGAGATGTGTCACGATATACCATCTGATTGACAGGAACAAGTAGGCTGTGCTATAGATGTGGATGTGGTGTTCGCATCACTAGCCTCACCAAATGAAGCCCTTCCTTCATTTATCTTAGTTATAAAGAAGTAATTAACCTTCTGAGGGCAATCGTAAATACATTATTGCATGTTTCAGCAGGACAGTGCTATGGGGAGTGTATCAAATTCCGCATACAAAAACAGGCATCTTTCACGCAAGGGATTTGCTTGGATGGTTTAATGGGGGATGTCAAGAGAAATGTGTAAATTCAAAGGATGAGCAGCAGGACTGCTTCTGGGCTGACTAGGACACACTCCATTGTCCTGAGCGCTCTCTACAGGTGCCAGCAGGGAATGCGCCCCTGAGATGAAGGAACAAGTTTGAGCCCCATGTGGAGTGATGGTTCTTGGTTTATTAGTTCTCGGTTTCAGCACTGAACTGGGGGTGAGGTGTGTAGGTATGTGTATATGTTTGAGGGGGCAGGCGTAACTCAAGGTCAGTGCGTCTGTGAGCTTGTCAGCTTGGTCCTGCAGCAATGGCCTCGTTAATCATCACCTGAGCGACGAAGAAATGGCACCAAGGAGCGAGAGAGAGAGAGAGAGAGATGGGAACAGAAAGGAAGCATCAAGAACACTGCAATCTGGAAGAGGACGGCATCAGGCAGACATGTGAAAGGCTGATGAACAGCAGGTAGCATGAGGGTTAAAGATAGGGAATTATGACCTGAAGATTGCTGCCTCGTCCTGCAGGAGGCGCCCAGCTGTAGGACATCTGAGCAAGGCACTTAACATGAATTGCTCCAGTAAAATATGGACCTGTACAAAAACTCTGTGATGCTTTTAACAAAAGAGTTCACTAAAAACAAAACAATAATAAACAGAATGCCAATAAAGAGCCTTCATAATTTATGTTATTTTATACTGTGGGTCGAATGGCGTAAGTTTTGGGCGGTGGAAAAGGAGGAGGAAGAGAGAGAGTACAGCAAGACCTTTAAGCAGCAGACGCACACTGAGCCACATGCATACTGTCTTAATTTCCCTCTCCCACCACTCTGGTGATGACTACATGATGACGAGGGCTGCGGGACCATGAGGATGACGTCTCCCGACTCTACTGCACAGCCCACACTCAGGACTAGCATGCGTAGAGAATGGCCGGGGTACGACTGATGTCAGTCTGTAGGCCGGGGTATGGCTTAACACACACACACACACACACACACACACACACACACACACACACACACACACACACACAGACGTGCATGTGCACAAACACTAAATATTAAGCACCCTGAAGAATGGTTTTTATTTAAACCTTCAAAGGTACAAGTTCGGCATCGCATCTGTGTCTCTGTTTTTAGATCAAGCTGTAACCAGACCCCCCCCCCAACACACCTCTCTGCCATACAGAAAAGAACAAAGGCTCACAGAAGAAGCAGTAGTGCATTGTTCTCTAGGACCGTTCAGCCTGCCTCACAGCTCCAGTGTCTGGCCAACAGGGGGCAACCTTTTGTTCCAATCCTCACCCTATGCTCCCCAACCCCCCTCCTTTGCCCCAGGAGTCGGGTGAGTGCATCTGGAAAGAAGAAGAAAGAGAGGGAGGGGTGTGCGGCCGGCGTGCACTCGTTCACCTTCGCGGTGGCCCTCGGACCACCTGTCCGTCTGCAGGCCCAGCTGTGTGGCTCTTCCAGAGCCTCGGTAACCTGAGGTGCTGGGCCGCTCGAGACTAAGACTGCACCGTCCCGGTGCTATCACCAGAGCGTGCCGCGCCATACCCTAGCTTTGGCACAGTCCCTAGGCATGTTTGCATGGGGCTTAGCATTTCAGAATAAACTGACGACACCCAGCTCCCCCCTCACTCTCTATCCTCAGCAATCAGAGAAGCCTGAGTAAACACAGGGACATCTGGACCAAGTGTAGCATCATCTGTTAACATACGAAACAACCAACGACCACTGCCTGCCTGACAAAATGGTGAGGCATTTATGATCGGCGTGCCAAGGTTTCAGAGCATTTCCTTAATGAGATTTTTGATTCAAGAGAATAGAATGCTTTGGTAATATCACCCTTTATGCCTGCATGCATTGACACATTCATGAACAGGAAATAATAGAGCTATTGTTAGGCTCACCTGTGGCCTCCGGCAAATCTAATCAGTGTCTGCCCAAAACTATGCCATGTAAAATGATAAGAGCTCCACCCTTATAGCAAAAACACCCTGCCAATTTCACCATTCCAGTGCCATGCCCCTGGCGAAATTCAACGAGCCTGCTGGCCAGGAAAGGAGAGTCTTCAGTAATGAGTGCTGTAGGCCCTTTATAATACCCCAACCCTGCTAGAACCCACCAATCCACTGGCTCCCAGAGATGTCTGAACAGTGAGCTCAGCCAGAGCACTTCCTACTGGCCATATAAGGTATTGCAGCTCCCAAAGAAAGAGCCAGAACATTTCCATGCACTGTACAACAATGGAAGCCCAGATCAAAAGGCACTTGGACTTGTAGCCTGCGTAATTTTTGACTCTGTCCTTGTTTCTGCATCATCACTACATGTTTATGCTACACTTTAAGGACAGGCGGGGATTCTTAAAGCAAATGAGGTTGCGATACAACATGTGATTCTACCAATCTGACTGTAGCCTACGAGCAGAAGTGGAAAACGTCAAAAAACTGGAAGGTTTTCTCTTTTGGGTATAGTGTTGTCACAAGCAGCTCTTCACACAAGACAAGTAAATCAGCGGTGATGGGCTGATGTAATTCAGGTGAGTCAATAGAAAAGCTTTGTTGACAGCCCAAGTAGAATCAGTAAAATATGCAAAGCAGGGACAATTTTATGAATTTCTCTAGAAACAACAGCCTTTACCCTTGAGCAAAAGGAAAGCCTAGTTATACTTTGTATTTAGAATTTACTTCAACAATGACAAAAAATCCAGAACAGATTAATCAGCACCAGATTCATCGTCTCCGATGGGACGACTGAACCCCTTACGTCAGTGCTAACATTAACAAACTCTGTCCATATGACATCCTTCTGCGGTCATTATCCTCACAAATTTCTTAAAGTATTTTGTCCAACTTTTCTCAGCAAACCCCAGAACTATGGCAAGAGACCCACTCAATGGTAGGAGTTAACCAAGCCTTCTGAAGCTCAGCAGACTCCAGAAGGCCATGAGTTCAAAACTTCACTTACATCGAAATTCACTTTTGGGAGGCCAACTCAGTTACTGCTTACTGTCAATAAAAAGTATGATTAAAAGTATGCAGTTTATAGCCCTACCATCATTACGTTAAATCAGCCAGTGCATTTTCTCTGTTTTGGAAACAGAAAAACATATTCACTTCTCAGTCTTAGTTCTGTACTTTGTAAACAGGAGACGTTTTACCTGTCAAATTATGAAAATTGAAGGTGCACGGTAACATCCAACCTCCCTCAGCACACAGAAATAAAGGGAAAACCTTCAGCCCGAGAAAGGGCAGGAAAAAAATAATGTAATTGTAGCTGAATCTAAGGAAAAGTGACCTTGTTTGGATGTTACTTGGTTGTGAAGTGACAGCCTGTTCTCCACACAGCTAAGCCATTAGGTAATGTGTACAGAACTGCCCCCCACAGCCATAAATAGTGTTTGTGTCATCTTTTTCATTTGGGGAAATTGTAGTAACAGCTCTATATTCAGTGGGGCATGATAGTGATGGGACAAACGAGGCTTCAAAGCCCGCGGTGGGTGAAAGTATCCTGAAATACCCAATCAACGCTCGTGCTAAAGGAGGCCTCAAAACCTGATAGTGAGCATTGACTGGCAGTTCGAGGTATTCCTACTTAGCATGGGTTTAAAGCCTCATTTGTCCCATCACTAGGGCATGAAGCTCCTAGTTAGCATGACTATTACTTTCTTGCTTAGCTGCTTTAATTCAATATAGCTTGCAATTTTCCCATTTAAATGGCTAGGCGGTTCACTTGAGCACTTTACCCAAAGTGCCTCGTTTAAAGGGACAACAGAAGATTTTCTCCTTTAGGGTACAATTCTGTAACTCATGCTGAGTTTGGATTCTGTTTCACATCTTTGTGATTACCACAGCGTAATTGAAAATGCTGGATTTTTTTTTTTTTAGTAATTTCATAAACTATGTCATACAATCTATATGAACAAGAAGTTTTCATAACAGATTATTACTGTCAAGTAAAAAATCTAATTTTTGCACAATATAGGTTCTTCTGGATTAAAAATTCTGAGACTGATCAAGAGTAATTAACGAGGGAAAATTAAAAAAATTTTGAAAATTAGCTCCAGCAAAAGACTAAATTTGACAAAAAATTGGACTAGGGAAAGGTGGATAAGTAAAGATTTTAAAGGTAAAACACGAGAAAAGCAAACAGAAATATTACGCAACACGTAAAAAAACTGCTGGCAGCTTTAAGAGATGGCGACCTGCAGCGGGCACTGAGCGACTGTGAAGTGACTTGCCATCACAGACACTGCAGAGGATTCTATGACCCTATTACTATGGCACTGAGCTATCGGCAACAGGCTAGTTTGGCACATCAATCCCATCTGCATGTGAGCATAATGGTAATGCTGGGAGGCCACACAAGCACCTTTATAAATCACAATTTCGAAAGCTAGTCTCTTACTTAAATCATTTCAATTCCTCTGCAGAATGTTGCCTTTGATGTCTTTCAAATGTATTCATTGTGTCTCAAGTGAAATACACCTTAGCTACTGTTCAAATCATCATATGCCCAAAATGAACAGAGAGCCCTTTAGTATCGTGTCACTGACCATTATAGAAAACAAACGGAAATTCGTACGGTCAACAATTTGAGACTAGCGTGAGAGAATATATACACACACACCCCGACTTACCGCAGAACGTGTCGCTTGTGTATCGTATGTAAGCTGAACACACAGGAAATCAGCGTGACTGCCAGAACAGTGAAAAAAATTGCTATAGTACACTGCACACACAGCACAAGGCACGCAACAAGACTCACGTTATCACGGGCTGATTTACACGTTACCTAGTTCGCATGTTGCATTGATGCCATCGATTAAATGTGCTGGATATTCTCACGTAAGTATGGAGCGGCCTGAAACGGTGTCACATGAGGTTGGGTGTGTCCGTATATTGATAAGAATATATCATTTTTAGACAGATTATGAAATTGGGTAAGAGATTTCTTGTGGCCTTTTGAAATCAAACCACAAAGTTCGGAGGCTGGAGGAAGTACACACACCGAGGCAGAGTGACAGGCGGTCAGGCTGTAAATAGAGCATAGCTAATCAAAACCCAGTTGCACATAGCTGGTGCTTTTGGGGACCAACCAGGACAAAGGCAAAGAATGGCACAATGCAGTCTGGTAGGCCACAGATCTAGTTTAGTCCCAGAATTCTGAGAATGTGCCCACATCTGGGCCCTGACACACCTTGGTGCCTTCTCTGTTTCACAGTTTGGTACTGAGATCTTAGAATTATTTGTAGAGGAAAAACACATCTGTGGCTTGCTATGAGAGGAAACTAAACATTGCACAGCCTTTCCAGTACATTAGTCATTGTTACCGGCATATCCCAACTGAGATAAAGCAAACCTTCAACAAGATGGTGGATTTTTGTGCCAGGCTAAGAGCTCGGAGCAAACATCAGGCTGCCGCTTTGAGTGTCTCTCCTAATATCCACTCAGGTCATTCAAGGACTTGTCCCCTGCAGGTCTCACACCTGCATCCCTCGGATTTAAAAGATTCTGCCCACACAACTTATAGCACGGGGTTGATGTGCAAAATTATCGAGTTGCGTGTCCACTGAATTCTTTGGCTGTGCGACAGAACCAGTCCCTGCCATGCCAAGGTGATGTTGAGGGGTGAGGAACAGGAGGGTTTAGTTCCCACTGTGACCCATGCTGTGCATGTCCCAGGGAAAGCTAGGAGGCTGTACAGTTATCTCCCGTGGTGTAATGCTAAACTATACAACCTACTACCTCAGCCTGGGTGCATGCAGTCAATACGGTCTGGGGTTCATGAGCGAGACAAACCTTAGAGAAAAGACAGGCCCAACCCACCACGTTTGCACTTCACATCCTACTGGAAGTTAATCCGCTTTGCCCCCCATTAGTGGCCTGGGGGGGGCGGTGACGCTGACTGCAGGTGCTCTGGCCCCACAGGCCTATAGATGCGAGCTTGTGAGCTCAGTCACCACAAGTTCGGATCTACGGGTTCATGGAGGCAGGCCGAGTTCTTCTTGGTGGGTACGGAAGAAACCACATGGCTGCAGAAAGCCCCCGCAGCCCCTCTGAGCTTCGCGGTCGTAAAACAGGGTGTTAATTCCAGACACTAACCATTACATAAACCACTTACATAGATTTCCCCACTTTCACCTATTTCATCATACATATTAAGGTTAAATACATTTAGCAACCTACAACAATCACTCTTCTGTCAAAAAGCAATACAGCAACACAAATTCAGGCTATTTTAATAGCAGCAGAAAATATACAGTGCAAACCAGAAGGGCTGTATGATTCTTTACTTGATCAACATAGCTAAAGCACAAAAAATTATTTAAAATATGAAAAATAGATCGTATTCGATAATATTTTTCTAATTCTGCACTGCACTGATATTGCGTACGTAAAAAACAAAATCAAAGTCCCTCGCTTAGTATTGCATCTGGGGTGAAATAAGTTCGGAGGTTTTCTCCTGTGAGAATTGTTATTTGACCAGCATGCACTACCAAATATCTGTAGCACTAGACAAGCTTCCTGTTACCACTGGACCACCACCTTCCCCCCTCTGTACCTTTCAATAAATATGTTAATTTAAATTATTGTGGCATTTCAGTAATTTGACAGTAATGTCCGCATCTTCTAGGCACATTATATCATGTCTAAAAGCATGCAGGACCGAATGCTCTGGGGCTATGAGGTTCCTTGTTTCATAAATGCAGAATTTTTGAAAGTGAGGTATGTAGCTGGCTAAACAATACAGCAACAGCTCTCAAAATCCTTTGAGAATCATTTTTAAATCACTGAGAGTTTCACTTTTGAATCCTTGCTTTTATATAATAGGCTGTTGAAAAGCACAACAGAGAATATTTTTGTTAATTTCATTTCCATCGCCTCTTAAGGTGCTCGGGTCAAACGCAACATTTTTGGGAGTGCACTGCTGAACTCGGACACCTGCTCTGTAAACAGAGGTCCGTAATTTCAAAAGCAGTCCTCTGGCTCTGCTTCAACTACTCACGGCATCAACACAGTAGGGTCAGCTGAGAAATATCTGACATGTAAGGTCAGACAAACACGGGGGCAGTTCACATGCAACGTGATGCCACGTCAGACTCATTCAAATTCCAAAACGCACAAAACAGCAGTATTTAAACTCATTTCTTAAAATCCCCAACCCCTACACACATTCCATGCCACCTTCCACATGGCTCTTTGCTTTACTTCTAGAAGGCTTAGTTTTAACTGGTTAACAGACGACACATCTGTCTCTTTCCTGACATCGTTCACGTACAGATACCACGTTTTCTAGTGTGACCGCATTTGCAATTCTGCAACAAAAGGAACCCAGCAGCTTGTTGCCATATAATTCTGGGTGCTTCGCAGCTTTGTGGTCTGTGGCCGTGTCCAGCTCGAATACCTTGGCCGGCAGAGTGACCGTGTCACTGTTGGGTCTGTAAGCAAGGCCCCGACCCCCAAAAACTGCCCCAGGGTTGCCAGATAAAAGGCTGCTCCTGTGCTCCCACCCCAAGCTTCGCTCTCACCTGTATGTGTGTGTGTCTCATGGACAGCAACGTGCCATAGGTGAAAACTAAAGAATTCCTACGTACCTCTGCTCGTACAAATGGCCAATAAAGTCTTTTTATTTTTTTTTTAATTATCCACTCCTTCATACTGTACTCCACTGGGACAAACGACATGCCGTCGTGCAAACAAAAAATAGCAAACGCAAAATTATATTTTGTATATGTGAGCCTTACAAAATGTTAAAAGTGGACAGTCCAAACTGAGTTGAATTTAAATCATAGTTCGCCGATTTCAATGTGAATGAAGGGAATTAGACTGACTATCTAACACAACGTAAAGTGAGAAGACCTGCAGTAATGTCTCCCACCCCCGCATCTTCTATGGGTGTGGACTCTGTAACAGGATTCTTCTTAAAGCTGACAAACATGCCACAAGCAGGAAATTGTCCAATTACAGAAAAGAAAGCTCAACCAAAATTCCAATGCTCCCGATTCTGCGACATTAATAAAAATTCAGCTACATGGATCTCCAGCTGTCAAATGAGGTTTGCATAAAGTCTCTAGATGGCATAAAGCTATTGCTGCATGAATCAAATTTATGAAATGCAACAAAGCAATAATGTTCCCAGTTAAAATGAGTCAGAACAATCCAGCGACAACTCCAAACTTATATCTAAAAAACTTCAAAGGTGCCACTGTTTAAACGCTCTGCTCAATGACTCATGTTTCATCCAATAATGCTGCATAGTTTTAAACGTCTCAGAAATATGAAGGTGAAGACCTAAATTCATTAATATGTAACATTTAAAACTGGAAATTTACAATTCATGTAATTACAAATGTTGATGGACTGGATTTTAAATACAATATCTATACATATTTATATACCTATATGATCACTGGGAAACAAAGCAAAAATAAATAAACTCTCGTGTTTGAAATGAATGGTCACTGTCTTCATTTGGATAATAATGTGACTTATATACAGTATAGTTTATATGTATAGATAAACACACATTGCATTTGAAGTACAACGTGAATTGAAATATGTTTAGCTGTTTGATTCCTCAAAATATAAAGTTATATATTATCTTTTATTTATAAGATAAAAATTCTTTAAACAGCAAAACTAGCCAAATCTATAACTGGCTGAAATGTCATCATACGGATAATTATTATTAGCAAGTACGTTTCATAGAGACCGACAGACCATTCAGAATTCTTGCTCTAACAAAATGTGTCAAATGAAACGTAATACAGTATTAACATGTAAACGAATAACGGCACTGCAAGCTGATTATTTTCTGGACATTTCCCTATTAACGTCGGACGGTCACTTCCTCTTCAGTCCTCTTGAACATGGGGTGAACGTCCCTTGGACAGACAGGACATGCAGACTTTGGTCCTTCAATAATTTCATCATGTGATCTGTCAAGCCTTGACATATTTTGTGAGTCATGCAAAATTAAGTTAAAGTGAAACAAATCAAGCAACTAATTTGCCTATAACGTGTCCTATTCCCTTAAAATAGATTTAAAAGGTTAAATTAACCCCGAATCTGAAACCTGATCACAATCTACAATCCAGAAAACTCGGGAAATAAAAGGTCATTTTAAGAGAATCAGTTCCTAAAATGAACTAAATGGAACATGTGAGTGTGAAACTTGCCATGCTGTTCATTAATGAAAATGTCAAGCATACTGATCATGTATAAGTTGGATCAAGGCCCCAGTGAGACATATTTAGCCTAAAAATAAGCCCATCTCTCTGTCGGCAACGCCCAGAGTGAAGACTGTGATAACCTGCAGCAAACTGGTCAGATCCAAGCTTGAAAGAAGCCTGGATTTCAACGCTCTTAACATATAACAACATGCATTCGTACACGCCTCCAGCACGAAGCGGAACCATGCTGTGACCATATTTATTTTCGACAATTCTACTCATCTGGAAGGAAAAGTTTTCTCAGAAAGAACGACACGTGTGCACAGTGACACACTGGGGGGAAAGACACTGTCTTATCCAGGCGGTGCCAACAACTAAGCATTTATTTAGCAGCCGAGGGATGCTTTTTTAAACTACACCATACACTAAGAAATGACACAACTCAAAATTCATACTAATATAAACATGTTAAGGCTCACAGCTTATGTTTCATGGCTGAAAAAATAGAAAAACTTCAGTGGTTTAATTCTTCAGATCTGGGTCCAATTCAAAATTCCAGAATAGCAAAGACACTACATTCTGGTGGTAAATGAGCCAAGTCTCTTTCGGTACGTGTATATACAGATTTTTATATACATCCGAAATATTTCAGCGAATCCGTAGTCGTTTTCGCGTGTTGGTGATGTAAATCGATAACTGCTGAAATATCTCTGTGGCAAATACCAGCCCTCGACAGTTAAACCACGTTTATCTTTTATTTAAGGTATAAAGTTTATCCCCGCATTGCCAAATCTGATTAATACTTTCAGGACATGCCTGAGATACTTTCTTTGTCTAAAGTATGTACAGTCTATGTACTGTAATGCATGACTCAGCTGCTAGAGACATGTTAGTACACACCCAGAATTACACCGATCGGTGTCTGTGACAATGACTCATTTTTAAAAAGTCCGCATCGAATTTTTACAGGAATCAGATCATAAGCACGGAAAACCAGGGGACGAGGCTCAACAGCCACTGCAGTCAAGTCATAAAAACAGTGGGGTTGGGGAAAACCAAGTGATCTGTGATACTGTGATAATCATGCACTCATATTCAAAATCAATAACTGCTGTTAAGCTACTTTAATTCACCTGACAGAGGGTCGTGAGGGGGGCTAATATCTATCCACTCTTCAGCTGAATACCAAACAGACAGACATTCAAACTGTTGCCCATATTGTGTTAAGATGAACAGTTTTTGTACATATAACATAAATCTATTTTTCCATTTGTCTTTAACCACTGCAGTCAAATGATCCTTTTCCAAAGAAACTGAATTATTAAAAAAAACCTAAACTGTTCCTGCAAACATGACAAAACGGCTTGTAATAGAAGTTTATTAAAGCACAATAAGGACCCAAGGTATATATATAAATTGTGTTGGAAATTAGTATCAGCTAATGTACATGTGACTAATACCTGATACATTTAGGCCTATTATGCCATAATGCAATCAGGCATATTTTTTGATTCAATGTAAAATTTTAAAGATGAACTTTAAACTGCAATTCAAAAAAGCAGGTGAGAAAAATATGAAAGACGTATGCATTTAGTTACAGCAAACGTAGTATTTAAGAGTACAATATATGAACTGTATTCAGAAAATAATTGCCACATTTTCATTTAATTCGCAGTTATCAACGTATCCTGGTAATAAAAATTTTATATAGAAAAGAATGTTGGGCAGGCCAGGTTTTTAAAGCCCATGCAGTGAGAGGGGGATTCCAGTTTTGCAAACTGATATTAAATATGATTGACCTTAAAAAGAAATCCTTCATGTTAAAGACTTCTTAAACAATACAACTGAGCATAAATGCATTTCCAGCAATGAGTCCACATGACCGACCATTTGCTTAATTGAATATTTGACATTTCATTAACCAAAATATTAATCAGAGCCATTGCTATTTCCTGGTGTTTGTGGATTATTAATTTTTTAACAATTAGTTACAACAATCTCATAATGACTACTGCTTTTCTAAGCAAAACCAAAGAATTTAAAACTTTCTGGACATTCAATGAGCCACATTTTTAAATTTGCTTTTTGCAATTCGTATTCCTCTGTGCTAATGGTGCAGATTCACTTATAAAGACAGCTTCAGCCACAGCTGAAGAGTTGAGTCCATGCAGCAATATTTCACAAGATCACTGGGAGAAGGCACTAGAAGACGAGCGATTAGATGAGAAAAGGGACATACTGTGTCCGATGTCCCGCTGGTGCACTTGAAGTCCACAGGAACAGTTGGAATTTGTGTGACATGGAAACAGGGTCTGGCTGGGAGTCTGAGTAGGCCAAAAAAATCGACATATTAAAAACCTGCAACAGAAAAAAAGGCACAAACACTGGGACCACATGGGAACCGAACACAAAAAGTGGTCACTTAAATCGCACAGAGAAAAGCCTGCACACACCTCTTTCTCCTCCACACACACTCGCACGAACACGCACACACACACACTCTCACAAATAACAAAAAAACACAACCTATTTGATCAGCTCGAGCTCTTCAGCACTGAGGCCGGTCTCCACAAAACAGCGATAGTCAAATAATGACAGCGCCGTTTTTTAACAAGTACAAAAACACCACGCAACCAGCGGACTGCCCTCAATGCGCGGTCCCTCTCTCTCTGGTGCAGAGACGTCCCAGGGAGGACAAAACACAAAAAAACGAGCAGGATTCAGATTTTTTAAAAATGAAAGGAGAAAATGAAAGAAAATAAAAGGAAAAGAGGAGCCAGAAGGGTGAGTAAAGGCGAGAGCCAGCCGTGGTGGAGTTTCTGGGCTGGTCACAGAAAAAGTGGAATTTGTGACCATGCAAAGGAAAGGGTGGTGTTTTTTTTTTCCCTTTTCTTTTTTTTGGCATTTCGTTCGGTTTCATTTTTTGGATCTCTGCAGGATCCTTGGCTGCAGTTCTGACTTTAAATTGTGGTGCCAAAATTCGGACGCTGTTTCCTTTTGTCTTAAACTACCGTGAACTAAACTGAAACGGGCAGAGGGTGGGAGGGGAGAGGAGAGGCAGACCTGCTCGGACCGACGCGAACAGATGAAGCCACAATTTAAAATGAAATGTATACGTTTTAACGCGGGAATAAAAAGAATAGGACCAGGAAAAAGGCGAGGACAAAAAGGGGGGAAAAGCTCAATATAAAAAAGAGGTTACAAACGGGTGACTGAAAGAAGAGTATCGGTGGCAGATTTTTTTTTTTCTCCCCAAACATGCCATTTCCCAACTCCAGCAGCAGAGAGTCTCCTCTTGGCTTCTCTAGAGCACAGCCGCGATTACCAGAGTCTCCATCCAGCCCGTGCCACGTAGAAACAGACAACGGCTACTTTTTTCCTTTTCAAAATGGCTGTGAGCTGGCGCTGAGAGGATGGAGGATGCTTCCTGCCGGCGGACGCCCGGGAGCGGTCTCACCTGGCTGAGCAGCCAATCCTTCCATGCTTCCCTCACTCTTTATGGCTGCTGGCTTCCCTCCTCTTCTTTATTTCTTTTCGGATTAAAAGAATAGGTGCAGCTGTGCCATCGCTCTGCTCGGAGCTCTCTGTCTGGGCCGCCGCTGCTACAGCTTCCGAGCTGGGCAGGGCTGTGCCAACTGTGCCAGCGCTGTGAGGGGGCTACCCGGCGGCTCCTTCCACGACCCCAGACCCACCCCTTTCACCAGACACACCGGCTTCAACGGCTGTCCTTGCGGGAACGGAGCTGGGGGTCCTGCCAGGTGCATCTTGTCCCTTCGACCAAACTCTTCACCTGTCGCCAAAAACCTATCGACCCCACATAATGGGGAAGGGAGGGGTGACATCCAAGTCCCATCCACCTGGGGCACGAGGGTCTGTGCTGCCTTTTTTAACATGGCGCCTTACCATTTTAAAGTTAACTGAATCAAAATATTTAGAGACATCTGTCACTTAATGTTCCTTAACATTTCTTATGGCGCTCAGTGTGGCTTTACATTGTCACTTAAAGGGCGTCTCTTTCAAAGAAAGGCAATGTTATTTAAAGTTCACATTAAGCATACTGATGAGCAACTCTTCCAGCTATCATTTCCAGCAAAACTATACTTACTTTGGTGAGAAAAAAAAAAACACCAGCTAGAAAAAAAAAGACATCACAAATGGCAATAATGTGGATTTAATACACAGTTATAATTTAGTTTCACTTACTTAACTACAATTACTTCTTTATATATTGAAAACGGTAACATTTTGATAGAACAATTACAAGGCATGAAATATTAACTGAAATGAGGCTGATCATTATTTGATGAACTGAATTTGCAGGTATAGAACACGGAGGCAAAGACAGCATGAAGTTGTTTAAGCGTACAGACATACATGACGCATCACAGACTGTCCCAAAATGTCCTCTCACTCAGAGATCACAGGCCACCATTTTAAAATAGGAAACAATCAGTGCTTTAATGAGGCAGATACAACAGGGGCAACTCTCTGTCAGTAAGGCCAGCGCTTTCTTGGGCATATTTTCATTCCCGATACATTGTTGCACGTGTATCAGATACATTATGAAAAGATTAAAGGCTAAAGACAGAGCCGTCACTTTTTGGAAACGCTACACATCTTGTCTGATTCGCAGAAATCTGAAATTTTTTTATCAACTGCATCTCAAAATAAAAATGATATACAAAATCAGTAAATTATCCTAATTCATGCTGATGTCTTTTCTCTATCAATATCAGTAGCAGCAGTAGTCTGGTTATTTAGAAGACACATAAATCCGAAGAAAGTCACAACTTAGTTTTTAGGCATATATCGGGTCGTTGGACATTTCGACTGAAATGTAAGTTCCTTTGTTAGAAATACAATGGCAGGACCCACCTGTGACAGATGGGCATTATTCTGACATGATTCCGCACTCTTATTAACAGCTAGATTTACTACGGACAACACAAAGTGGCTTCATTCAGCTGAGCACCTTAGGAATGGGCTACAGTTTCACAGATTCTTCATTCTCATGTTTTACATTTTGACTTGAGCACATCAGCCCCAGAAATTGCACTTCCTTTCCTGCCATGACTTACCAGAGATTTTAACTTCTCAATGAATTTCAGAACCGTCCCATTTTGCTTCATAGAGCTGATTTCAAAGCAGGATGCATCCAAATAAACTCCCATAACCTCTTTAAATAAGTAAATGCTGCAGCATACAAAAAGAACATTTTTCATTCTTTAATAAGTAGCTTAGAAAATGAAGGCAATTCCTGGTGTTGGCAACGAGATATGTGTTTACAGGAATAATCACTGTTATTTCCGTGTGAAAAAAATGCGGGAAAAAAATTGAACACAATACTAATAAAAAACACGGGCATTTTCATAAAAAAAAAAAACACACGACTGCAAGAGTTTGTTCTGTTTCCTTGATCCTGAGAGGATGACCATGAACATTTACACCGAACAACACGGGGACAGCGATTAAACTGTTATTTCTTTTGTTAGACGTTGATGTATGGTTTTACATGGATACAAATCATTTTCTGAATTTTGTACGATAAACGATATGGCTTTATTATAACGGTGCTACAGTGTTTTAAAAACAGTTATGGAAAGACGAAAAGAAGATTCTTTTTTTTAAAATTTCCAGCAAGCTGTAAATCAGTACGAAAAGTATACTTTCCCCAAAGCGCTGCCATTCCTTAGGGGTAAAGATAAAAACAATAAATAAAGAAAAAGCCAAGGAAACTACGCCGTCCTCAGCTTTTTACATTTATTTCTGAATAAGGAAAAGATGGGAATGAGTGTGTCAGCTGGTTGTCTTTTCTGTGGTTTTATGTGACCATGTGCTCTCTGTGAATGAAGGAAAAAAGAACTTTCACAGTCCATAGAGTAACAGTAGGGGCGAGGAGACCATTATGACATAAAGAACACCCTTCTGTGGTGTGTGATCATACCAGGATCCTTTCAAGAAGTTCATGCTAGAACCTTCTTCCCAAAGACCTGTCCACTCACGGTGAAATAATGTTGCATGAATAACAACACTACAAAGCTACTCGGGGAACTACAACTTGTACTCCAGCTTTTTTCAAATGGGCGGCACTGATTTTGCGACAAAATGTACATTTTTTGCGAACTGAATAGTAACTGTGTAGTATATTAGGCTTTTCATTTTTAATTTGTAAAACTTCAGAGTTTATTCTTATGTGAAGTAGTTAAATCAGATTCAAACTTTAATCTGAAAGGACATCGATTACTAAAGATTACAAAAGGGTAGAGTTATTTAGACTATAGTTGACAAAAAAGTTTTTAAATGGCTTTACTTTGGGAAGTTTTTACAGCATACCACTGAAACTTGGCCCTTCTTTGGGTCAACTCAAAATAAGTGTATCTAATCAAAATAAGAAAGTATGCCAGGAAAAAAATCTGAAAAAAAAAAGAAAAAAAAAAAACAAAGAATCAGGCTTCAACACTTTGTGGAACTGAGATTTACATAGTTAACTGGGTAAGAAGCACGACTGCACTGTTAGCATCCAGAGTCGGTCTGTGGAAAGAGGAGTAGAGCATGGTGAATTCAGACACTCGGAGACCATCAACGGCATTGCCTGTCCTCCCACATGAATTCAAATGAACAGATTTGACTTTCAACCAGCTGCCAAGTTCTTCTCTCTCTCTGCGTTTGCGAGGCTGTGCCAAGAGGCAAAAAAATAGCAAAAAAATAAATAAATAAATAACAGGACACCTAGGAAAAAGGAGAAGAACCAGGGCGATAGGACAGGCCATGCCCTGTGAGTGGCAAGGTGGTGAGGCACTGAGGGGTAAAATCACGGGAATTGGACTCTGTGGCCCTGGGAAAGTGGGCAGGCTGGAGAGAGGGGTTAAAAGCTATGGCAGGTTGGGGGGGGGGGGGGAGGTGGGCCACGGATGTGCCATCACCACAAAACCATACATACAAGCATGACCAGGATAGGGAGACCTGCTACCCGCAAGCCGCGGTCAAAGGGCGAAACGACCGGTACAAGGCACAATAAATATGGATGAGCACTGTCCTGTTGTCTTTATGGCTTTGGTACACGTCAACAATGGCTGGAAACAGAAAAGGAGCTCTGGAACGGAGCTTTTAGGCCTTTCCGCAGGGACGAGAGGGGTGAAAAATTAGGCACCACAATTCCTCGTTTTGGCAGAAATTATCCCAAGTGATTTTTTTTTATGGAACTGCATTGGTAATTTGGGACAGGGGGGCAGGGGGATGGGGACAGGGAGAGATACATCAAAAATATACACACAAACATTACAGCTTTTAAAGCATGTTAATAGTGACTTACCAACCAATGTTCTCCTCATTGTTTCCAAATGAGTTCTTAGGCTTACGGTGCTCACGGCGCTTGGCAGAGGGACTGGCGAGTCGGCTCCATTGTGGCCCGCGAGAAAGCGAAACGCAACCACGCAACCGACACGACCACGGAAAACGAAATGCAAAAGGAGTTAAAACAAAGAAAGCGTTAGACAGAAAAAGAGAGAGAGGGAGAGAGAGAGAGAGAGAGAGAGAGAGAGAGAGAGAGAGAGAGCGAGAGGGAAAGAACGCAATCAGGAAGAGTGAGAGAGAGTAAAAGAGAGAGGGGGAGGAAAATGAAAAAAGGCGAACAAAAAAAAACAGGTTCCTGTGGTTTTCAGACTTAGTTTGTCAATCTGAAAATAAATAAATAGAGAACGAAAGAACCTATGTTGGATTCTGAAGAAATCTAAGTGTTATACTAACCGGGTGCCTGCTTAGGAACCAAATGACAGCCAACATCTGTTTGTAAGAAAGCCAAGATCGAGTCTTAAAAACATTGGCTTGATTTTCGCTCTCTCTCTCTACCTCTCCTTGGCTCGCTCACCCTTTGCCTTCCCCTTAGTCTCTCTTCTGTTCATACGAAGGTTCGGAAATTTCGGCACGGTGAGTCAGCTATCTCTCCACAGCCAGGCAGGCCAGGTGAGCACCCGTGCCCGACAAAGATGGCCCACCATCCTTGGTGCCCCTGCTAGACTTCCCGCTATGCCCAATGGACGGACAGGAACACGCTTGCATGCACCTACTGGATGACTTCCAGTGCTGCGAAAACAAACACCGATCTGTTTAAACTCGGTGCCTAAAACGAAAAACTGTTCTTGGATTGCCGCCATCTTTGTGGCAAAACTGTTTCACAGCAATCCTACACTTTTCAGCCTAACAGCACTACGACACCCCCTCTCCTTCTGAGCTCACACACACACAGATGCGTACACACAAAATGAATTTGAACTCATGCATTACGAACAAAACTTATGCTGCGAAGTATTTTACAGATATTTAACATATGACAAAACCAATATCATCAGCACGCTGCTGCAGCATTCTTAATAGTATAATTATTTAAGGTTGATTTTTAATAAATACTCTAAATTAAAAGACTAAAAGTTAAAAGTCAGCAATGGAGCTGAATGCAAGAAATGAACACGTAAAGTAGTCCTTATAACAGTCAGAGGTAACAGCTATCTTGAACAGTGACAACACCATATTTGTGCAGGACGCCATAT
Organism: Gymnarchus niloticus; assembly: GCA_009936485.2. Lineage (NCBI taxonomy): Eukaryota > Metazoa > Chordata > Actinopteri > Osteoglossiformes > Gymnarchidae > Gymnarchus > Gymnarchus niloticus. The sequence goes on along the minus strand of JAACJT020000032.1, from coordinate 11,711,660 downwards.
TGGATATGGAAGCAGTCAGACAGAATATACAGTGATCTAGCAGCTCCAGAGCTAACAGTCTGTTTCTCACGTGGGTAAAAAGGAGCTGGGGCAAACAGACGGAGAAAATACCGATTAGCAATGTGAATGTGTGCTACAGCAAGCAGAAGAGAGGTAACTGGGTGATTCAGGGACACAAGTTGGCTTGCTTTGTTTTTGGGAGAACTCTGGCCTGCCTGAGGATTGCCCAATGGAAGGCCAGTCCCTAAAGAACCACCATGGAGGAGAAAGGATAGCAGCTTCATCAGCTAAACAATGTCAAGTTTCTTAGCTACTCTACTCTGACCATCACTGGGTGGCAATGGTCCCGAGGCAGCCATGCTAGACTGAAGATAACAAACATACCTGAGAGGCTATCATTCACCTGTCTGCAGGCACAGGGTCTGCATATTCTGAGGCTACTGAAAGGAATTAATATAAATAATTTGCTGAAAAATGACAAATTTGCCTCCAACTAAATAAAACTTATGACATGGTGTCTTAGTGACACTGTACCTGTCGCACATTGTTTCCTAATTTAAATATAAATATGTAGTAAAAGAGTGATACGCAGGGGCTGCTGAAAAATAAAATCTCGTACTGCCCCACCCCAAGCATGGATGCTGAAAAATGCCGTGAGCAAACACTGTCAACGCAAACAGTCCGCTTGATCGAAAGAAGCAGACAGGAGTGAGAGCAAGGGATTATGTGTGGCTGTATTTCCTCCTCTTTCTCTCTTTCTCTCTCTCTCCCTCCCGCCCTCCTTCCCTCTCTCTCGCACTCTCATTTTCTTCCGCATTCTGCTCACGCACGACTGCGGCACCCCTCCGCCAATCCCCAACATTAATCCACACCTCAGACAGCCCGGCCGGGACCGTCTCGCCTCTCCCACAACTTCCCAAGCCTTGGCTGGACCCGGCACAAATAAGGTTCATGAGGGCCACTCAGTGCGATGCCTAGTTGACTAAACAGCCAGAGAAGGTGGGTTTGAGCCCAAGGCAAGACTGGTAGCAGGGAAGAATGGCGTGTTTGATTCGGTGGTGCTGGAGCAAAAAACTCCTCTCTTGCCACTTCCTTTATGAGTAGTTTTTAATCTAAACACCATAATATAAATGCATTTTTATATACAAACACAGAATACAAAGAGGATTTTGTCTGACATTTTCAGACAGAAAAGGGCTTTTATCTCATTTCATATACACAACAGTTCAGTACTTAAGGTTAGAAGAGTTTTAATCTACCACTTAATGAAGACCCAAGAATGTCAAGTGTCAGAATTATGTTTTGAAATGAGCATGTTTATGGTGCCATGAGGTGACATTCAATGAGAAGTTATTCACCTTATGGAAAGGCAGCTCTCTAGTTAATATCTGTGATATTATGATAGCAGAGAAGATTAAAGCATAAGTGTCATGTAACATTAAACAAGCACCACATAAAAAATTCTCCGGAAACTGATTCTTAATTTATCAGGCTCTTGCTGCTTTACCAGTTTCTTGCCAGTTAGATCCTTAAATGTCAATTGCTCAGATTATGACAGAGAACTAAGGTGATAACAAAAGTCCAGTGACATGAAGACGCAGAGTCGAGGTCAGATGGTGATCGGCACGAGCTTCCCATACCGAAAGGGTCCAACCGTTCATGAGCCAGTGAAGTATTTTACAATCAAGAACATTAAACAGAACGTTTCAGGTTTAAATTCCAGATATGAGCACTGAAATTGTAAGGTACGTTAAGTTCTAGAACTGAATGAACGGTAGCTGGAATTCATTCATAAATTTTTGCATTGCTCACCCAAACATAGAAAAATGAAATTGAAGGATGAGGTTTACCTGGTGGCTGCTGTCCATGGCTCATCGGCTAGACTTGGCAGTGTAGAAACCACCTGGCAACAGGCACTGGTCAGCTGTTCCACTGGTCAAGAGGTTAGCACATGCCCAATCTCATGCCTAATTTGCCAGACGCAGCACCATCCACCTGAAACAAAATAGGTGGCTAATAGCACAACATCCACAGACGCAGTCAACAGTGCTTCAGGAAAGTCAGGAGCTGCAGCCAACACTGGTCCCGGATGTTCAGGCGACACAAGCAATGGCAATTCTGGAACTTCAAGAGATGCTTCAGAAACTTCACAGGACACTTTCAGTGGTGCCCCGACGCATCTCTCATCACTCTCCATGGGAGGGGCACTGACCCAGACCCTACCTAGCTAATCCAACTTAATTACAGAGGAATGTGCAGCTAACTGGAGACCAGAGGAGTGTGGACAGCAGTCAGAAGTGTCTCAGAATGTCACTTAGGATGTCAACCATGCCCATTTTCGATTGATCTAATAGCTACTGAATAGAGTAAAATGACCCTAATATGGGTATACTGTACACTACAGGATGCATCCATACCAGAGACAGGGGGAAAAAAAAAAACAACGATATATTCGGCAAGCTAAAAATTTCAGTCTTTCACAAAGCTGCTTAAAGTAAATCTCTTGTTCTCCCTGTCAATGCTACAAATTATGCCAAGATCGAATTGCAATGCTGAGATATGTTTGTTTTCTAGTTTCACATCCTCTGCTCTGCATGTCCCTTCAGGACCTGGCGCGCCATTGGGATTGAACAGACTTGTTTTTATGCTATTATTAACGAGACGGCTTCTCATACCAGCAGTTAAGGTGGGGGCAAGCATGGGTCACGCAGCGTAATTCCTACCCATAAACCCCTAACAACCAATGAAGGGAAAAAAATCTCACTCGGCAGAATCCGGAGAAAATCCAGAGATTATTTCTGATATCAATGGAACTGAAGTGTGTGGACTGAACCGATAAAACCCCACAATTCCCTGCTGTGAGCTGAAGCAGGGATTGCACAAGGACACTGGCAAGGATCATAAAGAAGCAGCAAAGCTGCTGAAAGCATCCTCCTGAAACTAAACTAAATAATAAGCAAATGAGCCAGAAGGCCTGTACAGGGGTGAGTTAGCTGAGTCGGGGGGTTGCAAGATGGAGGTGGAAGGGGTGGGATTGGTGGCAGGCCTAATTACTGTATTAATCGCTTGGTAATTTTCTATTCATTTCTTGGGATTGTTGCCTAGTAATCACTGAAGGGTGCCAACCATGCAATATTAACACATCTCGTCTGACAGTTAGACAGGACCTGAAGTCAAAGAAGTGGAATGAAAAAATGCATGTTTTGTTTTGGGTTTTTTTGGTGAAATTAAACTGGCTAATGCCATTAATCTTGCCAGGAAAGCTGCTTGCCTTAAGGCGAAAGAAAGAATCCATAGTGGAAGCTGAGTCAAGGGGTACTGGGGGTACCGAGGGTGGGGGCATGTTTCTTTCATCCTCTGCCAGCTGAATACAACAAGTTTTGGTCCAAAGCTATGGGGGGAAAAATGTATTTTTTGACATTTTAATTTAAAAAGACCTTTGTGTTGTTGTCTCTGAATCATATTCCCCCACACTTTCACTAAGCAAAGGGCCAAGGTCAAGTTTAGAAAAAAAAAAGAAGCCTTCAGTCTCCAAGAAAGCACTAATGGCTCTTCCTAATGATCTCTCCTTTTGCCGACTCTCTACTATAACCACCTCCTGCCATTTCTGTCTTTCTCTCTGCCGCACTAATCCTCCATTTCCAATCGCCCGGTCTCCCTTTTTCTATCACCTACGCCCCTTTTCACTTTCTCCTCTGCCCTCCTCTATCCCAGTAGTCCTCTGTTCCCTCTCCCTCACTCCATCTCACTCTCTCTCTCGCTTTCATTTAGACCAATCATCCAGTGAAGGACGGGCAGAGAGAGGCAGCTCCATGGCAACCTGGCACCCTGCCATCTCATTACACCGGCAATTGATTCTGGCGTGCCTCCACGCTTCCTATCCCCCGTTCCCTGCCCCGTGCACCGGTCCATTTCCCATCATGCACCTGATTCTCAATCAGTGTGCTGTGCGGGATAAATCCAAAAAACACAGCCACAGTTGCACCTTGTTGTGAACAATGGTGAGAAGGGTCCATGCTATATGATAATGCCAGCTCAAAACAAAAATCACACTGAAAAATTACATAGCACCCTTGCCAAATTCAGTTTCAGTTTGCATAATAATCTAATATCAAAGGTACGTGTCAGTAAGTTCCCCAGCTGTGTAAGCTACAAGGCTCTTCACGTTAATACCACAGAGGAAATGACATCTGGGAGGATTTAGGACCACACATGGGCAGCAGTGATGTCATCACAACGATACATTGTTCCACAGCTTTCGTTTCAGAGAACTGTTAAACAAATTCCTGGCCATACAGGGGGCCATTAATCGGAGACAACAAAGTTTAACATTTAGAAGACACACTAAATTTGCCTTGGTGGTTAATACCATTATTTTTGCATAGCACTGAGCCTTAACGGTCCACAAGCCTAAATAATCTGGTAATAACATCAGAAAGCCCTTGATAGAAGGTTGTTGCAGTCTACGTAGTTTGCTGGTGTAGGTCCAAAAATGACAGAAAGATTTAAGCAGACGGGCACTATCAAACATCAAAATTTGTACACAATGATTATTTCATTTTACCCTGCTTAACTTCAATGCTCACAAAAGTGTATTTCAAGTGTGGCTTAACAAATGCAATCCATTAATAAAACACAGAAATGACCATTTCGTACAGCATGCAGTGCACCACTTAATTGCCATTTGAGATCTTGCTTCAAATGTTTTGCTAGTGAAAATTCTAATTACGGGATTATACAGGAATGCTAGCACTTATGACATCAGCAACAATCTACTTGCCCTGTGAGCAGACTGATTGTCTCAACAAGCGATGTCACTCTTCACAGGTGCAGAATGAAGGGAAACTATTTGCCATAGTCTATACTTAAGATGGCACTTGCAAACTTGTGAAACATGGATCATTTTCAAACGGTTATTAAAGGTGAGCTATGTATCTGTGCCATTTGCATGACAAGCCATAGGCCAAAGGAGCAGATGTGACTATGCTTTCTGGAAAGCACTCACTTAATCTAAATTTAATCTCTTTTTCTGAAGTCAGCTACGATCGGACACAATCAGCAAAAGAAACAAATGGAAAGAAACAAAAAATAACCACCTGAAACGAAAAAAGCCTGAACACAGTATTGAATGTGTTTTTTTTTTATGTAACGTTGTTTAACATGCACATTTTATCACAGGAAAGCATAAAATTGGTACACAGCAGAATACAATTAGAATTTTGAAAGTGTCAGCGTCCCAGGACAGTGGATCCTGGCATCCCACCTCTACCCCATCTCTTCTCCTTTTGTTTGGTTAATAGTGATGTAGGGGAGGAGAGATTCACACCCACACCCTTCAAGAAGACTTCAAGCTATTGCCCTGCTGAGCTCTGCATGCACTGCATGAAAATGTATGCCAAGTGAGTATACATTTATCCATTTATGCTGCGCATTCCCTACATTACAAGCATATATGAATAATATGAATTTTATTCGGGTGACTCATTCAAACGATTCAGGCTACGATGCCAGATCCTAAATTTGATGCCACCTGCCACCCAGAACAGGTGGAGAAGTATGCTGACTCTCCCTCCACCTCTCTGTGGGTGAGGAGACTCAGCAATGACAGGAGGAGACAAAGAAGGAAAGAGGCCCTATGATGAGTCACCCATCGCGTAACACGTGTGTATGTCAGCGAGAAAATTTTGCAAGGTTATGATGGAGCGACAGACGAAAGTGCAGGCTAACATCAAGCCACTTAAAAGGAAGAAAATGCTAGAAGAAAGGAACAAGGACGATACACTTTGCTGCTGAATCTAATGATGAGATTTTCAAAAATAACGAATCGATGAATGCCATTATCTCAAACAACAGAAACAAACTGGCTCAGACGTGCATAAAGGCACACTCTATCATTTACTGTGCACAGATTGAAAGATGTTATTTACACACATAACACTACTCAGCCAAAATCCCACATACAAATTGTTTTGTCAATTCCATACCACCCAATAAAGCACGCTAAAACTGTCCACTTCTGGAACTTATGACATATGACTCTGCTATAGTGACTGGCTTTAATTATGGTATAAATAATATTTCCATTGTCAAATGGGATAGCTTTACTTTAACTTAATATTGGCTGTCGTTAAGGGTCACAGGGTGCGAGAGGATATAGAGAAGCACCCATTTAGCTGGATGACTGTGTAACACACACAGCACGTGGTACATAACACAGTATGTTTGTAAACCAGTCATGGACCACTCCATCTTTCTGCTCCTTCCCGTGAATAAAACGTTTGAACAAATTCTAATTTAAAAATGGAGAAACAAATACACCAAACTGTGTTTTGAATAAAGGCTCATAAGGAGCGGCATCTAATGGCAGATTAGATTAATGGCACTGGCTTAATTCAAAGGGTCTAACGAGCAGAGCGTAATGACATATGAGTGGGCACACCCAACAGAGAGCAGGGTCCAACGGGGCGGCGATCCAGAAACGAACTTGGTCTCTACTCAAGAACTTCGGCGCGAAGAAGCCAACGACGATTCAATGAAATTGCCTTTAATGAGAATAACAGATGGGAATGAGTTGTGTTGCCCACCATTTGTTCGGAGATGGAAACACACTGTTTGGTGGTACGACACATCGAGGTGAAGGAAGCGTGATTTCCACTTTGTCGGCAGTGGTATTTACACACAGTGTGGGTTTGTTTCTTCTGAGCTGGCACCTTTACAGAGACTGCATGGACTGTATGGGTGCCCACCGCAGACAATATTTACATAATTAACGTGGCAATTAAATTAGCCACAGAGAACGTTGCACGATGATCTCTCGCCGGCCCTTTTCCCGCATTTCTTCTCTTTTATTACGTCTACTTAGTTGCATGCCGGTGGTTAATTATTTTTAACAGCCACTGCGTACGTATTAAACGAGACGACACATTTGCAGCAACAGAGTATGAAGGACGACTGCCTTGGTAATGATGCCTTACAATTTAAATAACACAAACAAAAAAAAATATGTTTCAGTAACGCTGATACGGAAACGGTCCTTTTATCGGAGAGTGATTCTATATTTCCTCCACTGTTTCTCTCTGGTTTCAACCTATTTTGTCAACCCTACAGCTTCACCAGCTCCAGGTCCTTTGCGTGTGGGAGAGCTGGTGGACAAATAACAAATCACTCACTCGGGCCAACAGGTAACCTGCTGCTGCCTGATACGGCCACAAGAACTGCTTATGCAGGTATTCCAGTGGTGATACTCGGACTGACTTAAATTCTTACGCTCAGAAAGAAACAATGCAAATTATTCTCTGCTATTGTATTGCCCCTGGTCACAAATGAGTTCAGGTCAAAACCTTGGAGTTAGAGGACTTATCCTGGGTTTAGGAAAGGTACCTGAACTTTTATTAATTTAAGTCAATAAGGAAGCTGTTTTCCTTATCCTGATTCAGACATCTGTGCACAACTCACTCGACGTGGTATTTTGGGCACGTAAGTCATCTCGGGGAAGCACAAGACTGCATAAACCTTCCTGTTGTCTTAATGACTCACAGTGATACCCCAATAATCTTCTTTGCAGTTATGCAGAGTAACAAACTTGTTAATTGTTGCAACAGACATATTTTGAAGGTGACCCCACCAGGATGACAAATGGCAGCCATGAATCCTCAGCAGCAACAAGCGTCAGGCAGAATGCCGAGCTCATGAAGAGAATCAGATGATGTCTACCTCAGACCACAGGAGGAAACCACTGTATACCACTGAAAGTTACTGCCAAGTACCATAAGTTACTATCGGCAATGGTGGTACGACTCAAAATAGGTTTGTGGCTAGTACACCGTTCAGGACATGACGGGACAAGCTTGCTCAGTCAAACAGGTTGGTGTGGTCTAACCTTTGATGGACACGCTCTCTCTCTCTTTCTCTCTCTCTCAGAGCAGAGCCAGCAGGGTTGGCTGCGGTCATGGAGTCCTTCCTAAAAGCAATCGTTCTTGGTGGGGCTGGAGCTGCCGGAGTGGTGGTGCTCTGCCAGCATGTGCTGGGGCCCCTCGCTGCACATGTCTGAATGCACATAGGTTGTTTGAGGACACAGTCATTTTATACTACGGGATGCTGTGGAAGGAAAGGGGCGGGTTGTAGGAGGCCTGGCCTCGGGAGGGAAGCGTGCAAAGCATTTTAAGAGCCTGGGACTGCTGGCTCAGCACTGCGGCCAGATGTGGAGAGGCTACCTGGAGACGGCGATGGGGATGGGGTTGCGCACAGGGGGGATTGAGTGTGGGGGGGCAGAGAGAGACAGCAGGCCCATTTCTTTGTGTTGGGAAGAAAAGAAAAGCTCAGGGCATCTGAATTGCTTTCTGTGCTGGAGTCCAGAAAAAAAGGGGCAGGCGCAAAGCATTCTGGGTCAGTCTTCTGTCTTAACAACATGGTGTGAGGTCTCATTCCAGACCAAACCGATGCAAAAAACTCAAAAGCAGGCAGGATGAGTTTATCAGAAGCCATTCAGGAGAGTCTCAGTGAATATAACCATTGCAATGCTGTCAAAACATACAGCTAAATTCTGCAGATGCACAGCAGTGTTAGAAATGCACTTCAGACCAAAACAATTTTTGGGCCTGCCAGCATTAAAGACTCAGCTTAGAGGAAAAATCTCTATGGTAAAGCTCAGTAACAGTCAATTAAGAACTGCATCATGGTTAATAACATTTGCATAGGACAGTACTGACGACTTTCATTACTGCTCATTCCCTACAGATAGAAGTGGGCTGTGAGTAACGGTGACTCACTGTTTGTGGGCAAGCACTGGCCTGGACATATGAAACTTCCTGTTCCCCTTTATTAAGAGTGGCCAACAACGCCCTCTGTGAATCACCTATTGGGTTCAAAGGCTCGAGCCACTGAGCTGTGTCACACACACAAAAAACAACTTGTGCAGAGTGAGGAATCAAATAACACGCAAGGCCCCTCTTCAGAAAAAGTGAAATGACTAGCAAATACCCAGTGACGCACAGAAGCAAAGCTCACCCATTCAGGCTGCGTGAGGTAAATTCTGCCCTAAAAGCACCAGTGGAAAACAACCAGTGAATCGTGAATCACACTGGACAATGATCGGTATGTACATTAGGGAAACAGTGGAGTTGTGGTCACATTTCTAGGCATTTGTGGGGAGGGGTCCAGACAAAACGGTCACTCCAAAAAAAATCAAAGAGAATTACAATATTTAATTGTTTTTCTTGAATCTACTGTATTAAAATGTGCAATTTAACCAGTAACATTTAAAGGAATTCTTGTCTCATAAACGACCTACTGGTATTCCAGTGTTTTATGAGTGGCCCATACAAAAACTTCTGGGTTTATTTTTTTTTCTTGCATGTAGTAAGGTAGCTAAATAAGATACAAAAGCACAACTATACTTCTCTGCAGATCGACACAAACATTCCTTGCAACTGTCATTGCAGGAGAATGGATTTTTAAATGGCAAAATAAGCAGTAATGAAAATGCTAGCTCATCTTTCCAAAGAACATGTGTTTTCCATTTCAGAAATATAGCTGAGGTTAAAAGAACCTCTACACTCAAAGCAACCGGGGTCTGTTGAGAACTGAGGGGGAAAAAAAAAACACCACAGTTTATCTGACTTTAAACACCGTGCAGAAATCGCCTAAGCAGAGATCATTTTATCATCACTCCAAAGAGGGCTGTAAGATGGGAGATGGAATGGGCTGACAGAGAAGTGACCTCAGAGCAATATCGGAATGTTCTCCCTTTTCTCACCTCATCAGTGTCCCTAACTAACAGCGGCAGCTCAGCAAGCTCAGACCGCCCACAGAACTTTGTATGGACGTCATTCCAAAGATCAAAGGATGCAGAATTCTCTCCTTCAGCCGCGCTGCAGAGAGTTTCAAAGAAAAGGGATAACCTACAGGGACGTCCCACACCAGGGTGAAAAGTTCCGCTCGCGATGCAGGCACACCCGTGCGTACTCATGGCAATAATGAAGTGCCGTTTAATCCACGATGAGGTAACTTGATGGAATCACAGAGTGATATCTCAGCTCAGGGAAAGCCACTGCCTGCCCCTGAGGATATGCTGAGATCACATCATCAGAAAAACCCAGTCAGGGGTCACGTGGACCTGACTGCTCTCGGCCCACCCAAAGAGCGATAACCAATCACAAGGATCACTGCTGGCATTCTGAGAAGGGAGGTGCCATGTGAAAGTTTTTATGGGGTTCCATACTCACACCAACACTCGGCTGAGTGGGGAGTGCAGGAATTGTTGAGACCTTCCGTGAATGGACCCAGGGGCCGGCAACGCACAGAATCCACCCCTCACCTCTTCGTCTTTCCTTTGCTCCCAGCCCCCCACTGGGATGGCTTTGTGTTGGAACAGAGGCTAACACTCAAGCTCAAGTTCCACCTGTGAGGTCAAGGACACTGCATACCTCCACTGTAAGCCCCACCCCCTCCCTCAGGGCATGCCTGTGCTGTGAGGAAAGGGGACCTCAGTGGAACACACACAAGCATAACATTTTTTCTGTTATGGTAAGAATCTTCTTTATCATGTCCTTTGTCCCAGCCTCTCTAAACACAGACTGACTCACTATTAGGAGCCAGTGACATCAGCATAGCTGCTGTGGAGAGCAAGAGGAACCCATATGATGCATTATGAATGCGCAGACAGGTGGTGCGTTCCAATTTTCATAGATTAGAACTGACTAAAAATGTCAAACAGTGTTAGAACATACTGAAGGAAATATGACAATGTGCATACTGTTGGCAACAGGCATTTACAAATAGCCTGACATGGGAGATTTCTACAAACTGCAACAAGTTTATAAGGCAGCATTTACTAGCTACAAATTTTACATTAATAATGCTGGAGCACTGTGCATTAGCCAGAGAGACGGCTAATTCTTCTGGCAGGTCCTGAGTAATTTCATACAAGGAGAGTGAAATACAGGTGGTTGTAGCATGAGGAAGACCCAGTCAGCCAGTGTGCGAGAAGGTTTAACATGAGTCTCTTAGGCCTAGCCAATTAAATCAGGCTGTGGCAACAGGCTGTGCCAAGCATGTCTTTGTGTGACCTGCTCTCAGAGTTCTATCATAACTCTCATTCTTTCTCCTGTCTTTTTTCCATCTTTTTTTTGAGGTGGAATCTTTCCCAAGGTTAGTGCCAGTATTTCAACAGAAAAGAAAAGAGGGGTTCTTTTCATACTCTGTTCTCACAGAACTGGGCCTGAGACGTCCAGCTTGAGAAGGATGCCCAATTGGATGAAGATAAATAGAAACTAGACACTTGTGCTTTTGTGAAAAAAAGAACAAAAAAGTATGGTTTCTGTTGAGACCGAGGCATGGTTAACCCAATGTGTACCCAGCAACTCAAAGTTAAAGTGTGTACCACCACCTCTGCAACGAGCTTCATAGCAATAAAAAAGTGGCTTTTTGCTTAGCAACTAACATGGGACCAAATTCAACTACAGCATTCAAACAGGGCAAGTCATCCAAATACGGTACCATGTTTTCTAATATCACTTCAACATGAAGTCTGTAGGTTTAGGATACAGCCAACTGACACCATGAGGTACGAAGGACCAGGAGGAGAACCTGGTGAATGCTCAGCAATCAAGCTTCCAAACAAGTTGCCTGCACAGTCTGATCATATTTACACTGGCATTAAGTGACAGCATACTGTCCCTCCCTGCTGATGTACCGATCCACAGGTGAAATACAGCATTTGCTTATGTGTGTATGTCTCTCATTAAAATCTCGGTAATGAGAGACAGGGTCCTGTTATTCAAAGGCTTTCATGAGAACAACAGATCAGTGGAGCCAATAATCTGCTTAATTCAGATGAAGATCCTCCTGACAGACTAACTGGTTGACTGACATTGTGTCTTATGGCCTCATCATAGCCAGACCAAGAAGCCAGCATTTCATCATAGCACTGTGGTCTAGACCTCACATTCCACTATCCATTAACTGACTTCCAAAGAGATATCATTACAAGAGAAAGAAATTTATGAGCCCCACTTCTACATAGAACAAGCTGATGAAGATTTCGCCAAAGACCATCCTACATAGAACACGCTGATGCAGATTTCGCCAAAGACCATCCTACATAGAACACGCTGATGAAGATTTCGCCAAAGACCATCCTACATAGAACAAGCTGGTGAAGATTTCGCCAAAGACCATCCTACATACGACAAGCTGGTGAAGATTTCGCCAAAGACCATCCTACATACGACAAGCTGATGAAGATTTTGCCAAAGACCATCCTACATAGGACAAGCTGGTGAAGATTTCGCCAAAGACCATCCTACATAGGACAAGCTGGTGAAGATTTCGCCAAAGACCATCCTACATACAACAAGCTGATGAAGATTTTGCCAAAGACCATCCTACATAGAACACGCTGATGAAGATTTTGCCAAAGACCATCCTACATAGAACACGCTGATGAAGATTTTGCCAAAGACCATCCTACATAGAACAAGCTGATGAAGATTTTGCCAAAGACCATCCTACATAGAACACGCTGATGAAGATTTCGCCAAAGACCATCCTACATAGGACAAGCTGGTGAAGATTTCGCCAAAGACCATCCTACATACAACAA
>JAACJT020000032.1:11682577-11697928 GCA_009936485.2 Gymnarchus niloticus | reverse complement strand
GGGCCCGGGACTATGTAAAGCGCTTTGTGACCGCGCTCCGTGTTAAAAGCGCTATATAAATAAAATTGAATTGAACTTACAAATACTAAAAATATAAAGTAAGATTAAGCTTTTGGTTTCACTTAATGTTCCCGTAACACTATAGAATGACTGTTAACAGACACAGATGCAACATGGATGAAAGGCTTTATGCTAACCGAATTGAACTGATTGTACTTAGTAACTACACATCATGACTTTCAAAATAAGACATCCACAGTTCACAGCTATATGGCTGATCCATGGAAAGTTTCTGCAGCAAACAAACAGAAAATCAAGCTTACTTCTGCAGGTCTGACCCTCAGTGCTCTGTAAGATGACAGCACTTAAAAATCACCGGAGAGCAACCATGGAGTGAAGGTAAGGATTCACAATATGTTTTCCAAATGTGAAGCATCTTGTCTGCCAACAGCCCAGTGGCATTGTATGAGGTCCACAAGGTCACCAGGATGTCTCTCAGCCAAAAGCACTCACGGCAGGTGTTGGCTAACAAGTCGGTGTGCAATCGTGCTAATGCACCGCACAGTTGCCAGTCAGCAGGGTTTGTGATTACAAAGGGTTGAAGACTCCATCGTTAGTGGTTTCCTGACTCTGATTCACATCCTGGAGCCATCGGAAAGTGACCGCTACTCATGGGCAGGGCGACGGGTTGGGTGGGAGTGGATTCCTCAGGGCTGAGTGGGAGAAGGTCAGTTTGCTGGGCTGAGCTGGGCCAGGGTGTCACCATCAAAATCACCGTTCTGCATTAATGCCAAAGCACCACCGTAGAAGACACAGCATTTCTATTCATAAGTCCACGCCAGTCTAGAGCTTTCATAAGTGAGCATGAAAATCTGCACATGTGCTTCAGCAGCATTATGTTCCATGGGGGAGATGAGTAAAGTCATCATGAAGGAAAAAAAGCTGGTGCCAGAGAAAGGGTGAAACATCAACAGCTCCTCGCTGAGACGCACAGAGACACATGCCAAAACATGCAGTAACGACAGCATCATGTAGGTCTTAATCCAGTGTCCAATGACAGACCTGCACTTGGTTGCAGGTCTGTCATTGGACACTCACCCTAGCTGCACTTACAGTATATGGTAGGCAGCTCCTTAAACTGCCATGTGCTTGTGTTGTATCTGCTTCGCTGTGTGTCGTTTTGGACAAAGGCGACGGCTCAGCGAATAAAATGTAAAATCACTGCTGTGATACACCAGCCTGATTATTCTCTTGCATGTTATTTATTCCATATGCTGAATGCTGTATTTAAAATTCGCACTGTGAGATTTTTGAGATGTTAGTTTACACCAAGTGTTAAATCTTGACCACTGGAGGGAGAAATGGAAGAGCAAAACAGGTACTTCTGAGGCGAGGGGGAGACAGATACTCCCTAGTTCTAGAAGGAATCAAAGTAACAATGCAGTTTTAGTTTACATCTCAGCGTGACAGCAAATGCAATGTCATTTTTACCTAATTCACACAGAAATGAGGCTGGCAAATAATCAAGTTTGAGCAGCTGAAGGTAAAATTACTCAACATTCGTAATTCCATAAATATTCTGCCTTAGTCCTGAGCCTTTTATGACAACCTCTCTGATATCTATCTTGGTGAGTGACTTGGAGGTCTAACCATGATGTAAGCACTTAATACAAAGAACAGGGAGAAGACCTCACCTGCAGAAAAGCGACAGAGATGAAGTCATCACAGAAGATGTCAAAGCATGTTCATCTACTCCAAGACATCTTTCATCAGGCGCATGATTTATGGCTCTCCTGGCTAACACAGCCACAGAGGTATTAAAGCAAGAAATTTCTTAGCAAACAGCTATACTGGAAATTGCTCACAATTAAAGGTTTTAACTAGTGGGTTTACTGTTACATTCTGTCTCATTTTGCCTTCAGAAAATTTCACAGTTTGTATTTATACCTTGACGTTGCTCTCTACCTTTACTAGTGATCTCAGAAGAACTCAGAACCCTTTACTGCCTTTTTGTAGAACATACAGGAATTGGTTGTGGTTTGGTGTGGCACAAAAACTTCTGAAAATAACAGTATATAGATATAATATCACCATATAGCCAAATGCAACAAAACTGCACAAATACTATTTAGACAAGGTGGCCCTATGCAGCTCAGCAGTGCAGGCATCTGCACCTATGCCTGGAAAGTTGTGAGTTTGAATCCTGTAGCTACCAGAGTAATCCTTTCACCAATGCAGCCTTGATCAAAGCCCTGTGGCCTAGGGGTGCTGGACGCAGACTAACCTGGGGTCTTGTGCATCTGTGTCTCTCATGGAGAGCAAGAAAGGATATGCAAAGCTACCCATTTCCCCACAGGGCTGAATAAATGCCATTATTTTACTGTATCCTACACAATAGTGCAAATCAACAGTAGTACAACGCAACACAGTACAAACAAAACGATAAATATCACCCAGTGGTGTCCAGCAGACAGCGAAAGTGCAACATCAACGTGCAAAGAAGGGGAGCATCATAACAGAGAAGAGAAGTGAACTGATGTACTACGAATAGGTAAGGGAATTCTGTGTGTGGGTGAGGGGTTAGCCCTTAAGCGAGTTTGTTGAACCCTGGCGGCCAGCGTCTCAGAAACAATTTGCTGTTCATCCCATCACTTCTGGAGATTAGTTTAGCACGTTTTTTGCACACACTCACAACAAATCATAAGAGAGGATATTTCTTATGAGCAACAGCTGCTGATAAACCCAGCTGAAACAGAGCAAAAGAACTAAACAGAATGCGGAGGCTGGTAGACTCCTACCTGTAACTCAACATGCAGCTTTCAGGACATTCGGTGACATTTTATAAATGGAAGTACACATCTCTAAATGCTTTCCGTTATTCCACAACACAAACCAGCGCTGAAACCCAGGGAACAGTTCCGTCAAGTTAGCCTCAGTACAGAACGTGCAACAATAGGGTTCTGTTTGAGTGAACCAAGCTTTTATTCCATTTTAAATTAAAACTGCATTAACTGTGTGATGGGCCCAGGGTCTGGCACCATCAATATCCTCATTGTCACCCTGTTGGAATTAAGTTCTCCCTGTGAAAACAGCAGGCCCTCTCCTAATCTGGATTGCCTGAGGCCTGTTATCTATGGGTTGGTCATCTGTAGGCAGGGATTGGACACATATCTACTGAAACGAGGGGCAGTTTGCTGCTGAAATCTGCTGCAAACTGCACACAGCTGGAAAAACAAGTCAAACGTGGACACTTCAGGTTATGCTGTTGTCATCATACCTAAATGAATGGGGGTGTGTGTCTGCCATTTCCCAAACTGGGTCAGCCTGACTACACTGCCCCCCCCCCATTCTTTACAAATATCACCTTAATATATTTTTAGAAAATATAACTGGCTTGCAGGCTACAAAGATCTCACCTTTTCAGGTCTATGTTAAACAAACAATGACTATGTATGGTAGACATGTAAATTAAAATTCACCCTCCTGATTTCACTCTTACTCAACACCCACTTTTAAAAAATATTTTAATTACAAAAATATATACCATATTGAAAATGTGTGATTTATTCGCACTTTAGAATGCAAAGTAAACATGACTATTTATGTAAGATATGTAAACACTTAATAGGAATGACATAAATGGTCTCTGGCTCTGTGCTGCTTCAGCTAATGGAGGATAAGCAACGGTTGCGCACAGCAGACAATGGGGACGCCCCCCCCCCTTCCTTCTTTGGATACACTAGGCCCTCCTCCCCGATCCCCGTTCACCCCACCACTGTGGCTAAATGCTCATTAACACTTTCCAAAAGACGCCTGGCTGCCAATGGCTCGCTGCCCGTGTCGTCTCTGGGACACCACAGCCGAGGTGAAAAACAGGAAGACTGCCAGAGTGTGGGGTGGCGTATCCTATCTGTCATGGAGAACGAAGGGTCACGCTCCACAGCTCCAGCCCCCCCCCCCCCCAATCAGGTGCACTGTGACACAGAGGTAAGAGAATCCCTGCAGTGACCAGCGCAATGTTTGTACCCAGCATACAAAAATACAAGCTGCCCAAGGTCCCCAAAGATCTTCACCTCGAAGGAGACCAGGCCGGATGGCCAACTGCTCTATTTCAGCATCCTTCATTAAAAGCATGCAATGGTGACCACTGTAGCTAGGTGCCATCATTTCTTTCTTCATGTTATTTAAGAGACCTACACCGTGTGCTGAAATGGAAGAAATCGGAGCTGGAAACAGAAAACATTGGTCAAAAATGCAACATATATTTTAGCATCGGAGCATTTTTTTCGGACAAAGGCATTTGTTTCGGGTGATGGAGTGGAGCAGTCGTGCCACCACCTGTCAGCTCTCTACAGCCTAGGGGAAAATAGGGATGTCTACACTGGCACTCCTAGCCGGCTGCCTGCATGACTCAGTGCTTCCACCGTCGTGGCCGTGTGGCACTCAGCCGAAGGGGCTGACGGCTCGGCCCACAGCCGGGCTACTTAGCAAACCCATCCGTCTGTCTGCCTCCATTGCCAAGTCTGGCAAGCAGGAGGTTATTGACATAGATCCGCTTCGCGAAACATACATTGGGAATGGAGTCGATGGCTGTCAGTGCTCATGAATATGTTTTGAATGTGTCATATTTGCAAACATATCTTCAAATATATGATAATAAGACAGTCAGCTAATTGACTAACTCAGCAGTTCTTAAAGTGTTTTAATCCAAGGAACCAAATAGCAAACTTGGTGTCACGCTGAGACTCAAGAGGAAGATTACCACAATGACACCAGACACATGTAGGAGACCAAGAGTTTAAGAAACACCAAGCTAACTTATGAAGGAGTCGTCATAAAATTCATAGAATGACTTCAAGCATCCTTATGGTGGCCGGCCCCAGCTACTCTGAATGTCCACCCTGAAAGCTATAAGTGAGGCCATTTATTTTCCAAACCTATTTTATCCTATTCGGGGTCATAGGGGGCCTGGAACCAATCCTAGGCAGTCAAGTGTCAACCCATCATAGGCCACAGGCACACAGATACACAATCATACAATACGAACAATTTAGACATGCCAATTAGCTAAGCAGTATATTGCAATACGCAGCAGTACATCTCTTATAATAGCTTCTTCCACCTGATAGGTTAATAAATATAAACAAAAGAGACAACATGGCAAACAAGTGATGAGACAAATAACGCTTTAAAACCCATGATGGGTAGGAGTATCCTGAAGTAACCAATCAATGCTGTCTATCGCCAGCCTGCATTTTTGCTGTCACCAGCATTGATTGACAGTTCAGGATACTCCCTCCTACCACAGGTTTTGAAGTCTCACTTTTGTCCCATCACTATGGTGAACATGAAGAACATTCCCAAACACAAGAGCAGTCATGAAATATGTAAAAAATGCTCTGGCATGTCCAACAGGGTTTAAATAGTGCTTAAAGAATAATAAAGTATATTGGAAATGGGTCCCAGATGTTTCTTTTGGGCTTGTGTTTCTGTCCAAAAGGTACTGTGCAGGAAAAATCTCCAATACATATTTTTGGTGAAATGGCAGGAACTAAAACCCGTCATCAACAGCAGTTCCATTACACACCAGTGACACCATCATCAATTTTTCTCAGTTGCCTACATGCATTCTATCCAAATGAACAGATAAATGTTTTTTAACTGAAACAAGTTCCATGCTCATGGATGCAGGATCTCTCATAGGACTGGATACAGGTCTAGGTACTTCATCCAAACACTGCTTAAGGCAGTTATAATACAAAGGGTCACAATGTTTACAGACTGAACCTTTAATTATGGAACCATGATGACGGAGGGAGGCAAACCACCAACTCTCACAGCCATAACCCGTGCCATCTGAACTGGGCTACCAGAGCACTAACTTCTCTCTTACTGCTCTGACCTAAGTACATTAGAGCACACAGACGTTAGAAAGACTGAAGAAACCTAGAGGATCATTCAAAGCCTAGCATCCAGATTTTCAAGAAGTTTATGATCCATTCATTCATCTTCTAATCGCTTACCTCGGTCAGGGTCGTGGAGGGCTGGACCCTATTCCAGGCAACAAAGGGCAAAGGGCTGGGGGGCACACCCTGGGTGGGCAGGAAGTCTATCATTACAGCAAAATTATTAATGAAGGATAACAAAATGGCCTGAGTTCTCCACATGGACACTATCTGCAAGATGCCATTCTTTACAATCTTTAAACTTACTGTAGTCCAAAGTACCTTAAATTTACTTTACTGCCTAAATGCTGAAAAGCCTATATAAATACCACTATTTGTTATTGCCATTCTGTCATCCAATATTTTGAAATGCGCTGCATTTTTATTATTTTTTAAATATCATTTTTTATCCAAGCCTACCATAAACTGTTCTCAGACATTAAACGAAATTATGAGAATTACAAGGTAGACCACTTTGCCTACCGGAGAATCAAGAAACGCTCTTCCTACCCAATCCCACCACTAATGAATTCAATAAAAGCAGTCGCTGTGAAACAGAATGAAGGGGAGAAAATTGCTAAGCCTCAAGAACCAAACGTAGATGTTCAGTAATGGTGTTAATTATGAAAATTACAAGAAGTTAAATTACAGGGCAAAGCTGCTCTTGTTGACCCAGATTTTAGTTTAAATACTGTAATATTCTAAATTTCACAATGATTTCATCTCTTTTCAGTAAGGCAAGTTATTAGCTAGTGGTGTTTTTAAATAAGAGGAAGCCAGATATTAACTGCAGGCTGATGTCCACTAAACAAAAAATATACATTTATTCCTCTATAAAATTTGGCTTAGTAGACAAAGTTTTAAATGGACCTTCCCACTAGAACAGAAGGTCACAAACCGTGTTAATTGGTTGATAATTCAAACCAATTTTGAGCGTGCTGTTTGTATGTTATAGGGAGAATGACATGGCAAACTTCCACGAGTCATACTGTCATACACTCTCAACATAGCTGAAGATACAGTGAATATAACTGAAGTTACCGTACAGGCAACTGAAAATCCATCTGTTTCTATTCCAAATGTCCAACTGAAGACTGCAACAAGCGCAGAGGTATATGACAATCAAAAATAAAGTTGCCTACCAGACCTATAATGTTGAGATGGGCCACAACATGATCATGGAACAACGGGTCACTCATAAGTCACTGTAGCGAGTGGCAGAGTCAGAGCCGGGCCAGCAAGGCAGATGCTGGCACATAGTTTGGCTGGCATGCTGTGAGTGGCGGGCCTGGTGGGGGAGGGGCAGGGGGTCAAGAGGTGAGTCTGAAAAGCCAGCAGATTCCCACAGTCCACCGAGACAGTGCCTGGGGCCAGATGGCAGGCCCCCGCAGAGGAGTGCTCAATGGGCCGACCTCGATAAACTCGGCCGAGCCGCTACGCCATCCCGAGAACTGAAAAGGAACATAGAAAGGAAAGAAAGAAAGGGGAAAGATTGCCCTTCGAAAGCGGGCAGATTTAATTACCCGGCTGCACACCATCGGTCTATTCAACACGGCAACCCCAAACCGCCTCAACACTCCCCCTGCTTTAAAAAAAAAATATGAAAAATCTGAATTTACAGAGTACATATGCAGACTCAAAAACCAGCCCTGAAAAGTGAAAAGGAGAAAAAAAGGGAAAACTACTTAATATGCTGCATGAGCCCAGATGTCTCAAAAGGCGAGCGATGTTCATTTGGGCCGATTCAGCCTTTGTGTTTCCACACAGTTTTGCTGAATATTCTTTATCTGTGGAGCTCATCCCCAGGCTGCATTAATGTTTTGGCATCACGTGAGATGATAAGAGGGTAGGAAAGCCAAACACTGGGAAGAGATTTGCGAGAGTAATGATGGGCTTCACCGTAGACCGACATCCTACCATCAGAATCGTTACGTTTGAAAACGCATGCTTCACTGTATACATCTCTGTGGTCTGATATCCAGCCCCTCAATGCCATCTTAAGACGTTCCATCAAGCACATGACAATGGGCAGGGCATACAATTTAGAAGGCAATTTGCCAAACGAACAGTTGCCGGCAACACTGGAAGTGACGTTCTGCTCACGGCAGGTTTGGAGGTCATTCGGCATTTACAAGTTTGCGGGGTGGACCACACAGCTCCTCTGCCCGGCATAAGCAGCCGGACTTCAGTGAGTGCTACCAGAACCAGGGACATTAAACAGAGGTGATAGAGCCAGTGCAGTTCCATTAAATGCCTGAGTGCTAATATTGCGTCCTGCTGTACGTCTCAGAACGTATAAATGTGAAATGGCTGGAAAACCTCCAAAGTTCTGTGACAGAAAACACTGGATCACTTCAGTCCCCCTTCATTTTCTGTAAATTGGAGACAGTGAGAAGGAGAAACAACACAAACATAAACATTTCCCACTTTTTTTTTTTTTACATTTAAATGCCATTGTTTATCTAACTCTAGCGTTGAAACAGAAGGCCAACTGTAAAATGCCACACGCGTTTTCACAGTGGGCATGTTATTCTCCAAGCAAACAAAACAGAAGCCAAAACATATAGCCTAGCGCATATGTCAATGTGGAGACAGCATCCGTGCGTGAGTGTGTGTGTGCACATGTGTTTGTGTGCATGCGTGTCAGTGGGAGGGTATCTGTCCATGTGCGTGTGTGGGCGTGTATGTGAAAGTGTAAATTTCAGCATATATAATAGGCTTGGCTAAATGCTATTACCTGTGTGCATCTGTGCTCATGTGTCACTGCTCAGAGTGGAACGTCAGTCTGGCAGATAGCAAGCAGCATGTCCAAGGCACAAACCCTATAGCAGAGGAGACAGTGTTGGGTGAATGTAGGGGAGTGACTTATTGAGGGGGGGTTACCATGAGTAGCTTCATCTGGGGAAGATGATGCACCCCAGGGCCAGCAAGAAAGCAAACCATTGTCCTTGCGAAGGAGGCCAACTCACAGACTTCTCTGCCTTCTTGCCAAACAGGCTCAGGTCTACATCGATTCTGGCAAGGTCCCTGCGTGAGGCAGCCTGTGGTTCACATGTCACCAACATAGCTCTCGCTGCCAGCAGAGCGTTAAAGCAAGACGACTCTTCCTCTTCCCGTGGTCCCACAAACTGGGGATTAGCCAAGACATGTTTGAGCACAGTACCCAGGAGCACCTGGGGATGACTGAACGGGTTCATATTTCTGCAAGATTGTTAGTTAAGGCATGTTAAAGGGGAATTCCACTGAGACTCAAGAATTCCTCATGTCGTATGTCAGGAGCACAAACCAAGGCCTCGTTTCATTTTCATGAGTAAGGTCTTTGGGTTTTGGGGGTGTGCATCACAGTCATGCCAGGAAGTTTCCAGAT
Source organism: Gymnarchus niloticus (assembly GCA_009936485.2). Taxonomy (NCBI): domain Eukaryota; kingdom Metazoa; phylum Chordata; class Actinopteri; order Osteoglossiformes; family Gymnarchidae; genus Gymnarchus; species Gymnarchus niloticus. The sequence continues at coordinate 11,688,616 of JAACJT020000032.1, read as the reverse complement.
CTATGCTAAACATCATCTAGTTCACGCTTTAAGATTTTGCCAAAATATCAAGGAAAAAACAAAGTTCAAAAACTAGGAAATGGGCAGCAATGCCCTACGTTTAAATAATATTACGCCACAGGAATGCCGTTTTAAAAAGAACTAAACTTATCTGTCAAGATAATAAAATAATGTGGAATCATTGAGAAAAGTGTTAAACTGAAACAGAGGATTGCACTAGAACAGAAGTGTCACTGCATATTTCCAGAGGCTGTAGGTCACTGTGTAGTCCAACAGTCATCTGAGTGACTAAGTTTTTTTTTCCTTGCTGGTGCTCTTAGATCTGAGTGTGGCATTTGATACCATTGACCATGACATTCTTTAAAACTCACTAGAATCCTTAGGCAGGCCTTGTGCTAGCTATGGACCTATATTACTGACCGCTAGCATTTTGTTCAGGTTAACAATGAATCCTCTGATTATACCGAAGTTAGATATGGTGTTCCACAAGGATTGGTGTTGGGTCCTTTGCTGTTCACCTGGTATATGCTGCCATTTGGTGACATAATTAGAAAATATGGTATTGATTTCCACTGCAATGCTGATGATGCACAATTATATAGGTATCAGTTAAACCTGGTGAATTGTCACAATTGTCAAAGATTGAAGATTGTCTTTTAGAAATCAGGAGGTGGATGGGCAGTAATTTTCTAGTTTTAAATCAAGATAAACAAAAGTAATGCTGCTTGGTCCTAGAGTGGTTCAAGATCAGCTTATTGACGCAAAATGTAATGGATGTTCACTTAAACCGAGCACACTGGTTAGAAATCTTGAGGATGTCTTAGTGGCCCCAGATCTGTCCTTTGATGCTCACAGGAATATCACTAGAACAGCTTTCCTCCACCTGAGGAATATAGCCAAAGTTCAAAAGATGTTGTCCTTCAATGATGCTGAAAAACTACCCCATGCCTTTATAAGTTCCAGATTGAACTACTGTAATGCTCTGTTGTCTGGATGTAACTCTGTTACACAGACTTCAGCTGGTACAAAATGCTGCTGCGAGAGTTCTAACTGGAACTAGGAAGTTTGACCATATTAGTTCTGTATTGTCACCTTTACACTGGCTTCCTGTTAAATCTCATGCTGACTTGAAATACTATTACTAAGGGTCCAGAATATCTGTCTGATCTTTTTGTTCCGTACTTTCCCCCCTGCTTGCTTCGCTCTCAGGGGGTAGGTAATTTATTAGATCCAACAGGGAGAAAAGCTATGATGGGCTGCAGAGCATTCTCCTACAAAGCTCCACAGCTGTGGCATGGTCTTCCAGCAGCAGTGCTGGACTCTGCTTCACTCTCTATCTTTAAGGCTAAGCTTAAAACACACCTGTTTAATCTAGCTTATAGAAACTTTAGGCAGTTACTCACTCCCCAGCTAGGCAATAGTCTGAGGTATATAGCTGGGTGGGGATCAGTGCCATTGACTTTGGATGAACAGTTCTGTCAATGCTGTCACTCTGCTTTGTACATTGCTGTGTGTTGTTGGAGCTTCCCCCTTGAGTCTAGTTTCTTCCTCCTGAGGGAGTTTTTCCTTGCCCCTGCCACCTTTGGCTTTCTCTCTAGGATCCTTGGGCCCGGGACCATGTAAAGTGCTTTGTGACAATGCTGTAAATAAAATTGAACTGACAAACTGAATTGAACCTTAGAGTTACAGCAGGACCATGTCAATATGTCAAGAAACGACCAGGTCTCCTTCTTCTCTTTTCAAATTTCAATGTACTTCCAGGTCAGTCAACAGCAGGTCATAAGTCAGCATCTTAGCCACCACCTATTACAACGCACACAAAAGCCTTTAAAGGGAGCCTTTAAAATACATTCTAATGAGGTGCTTCAGATCTCAAATGATCAATAAACTGCAAAATTCGGCAGAGAGCCCACCCCCCACTCTGCTACAAGGGACTAATATCACATCTGTTGCATAGCAGAAGCCATACTATTACCTACTTTACCCTACTCTTTAGGACTGTTAATGAACAATTTTTAATTTTTCAGTGGAAAGACCCAGCATAATGAAATGAGTAAATGGGTTCCCATCTGGGCTTGTTGTATCGCCTGCCAAGGGCCCATTTCTGTTGTGGTAAGAAGAGTTATGTAAACATACTATATTTTCCTCCTTGCAAAAAATAACCTTACCACCACCTATAGCAACGTGGCCCAGTTTTCCTTGGTTTAAATGTAATGTGCACAAACTTCATCTGCTTTAGTTGGAACAAGCGAAAATGAATGAAGGAATGGTGCCCATGATCATGTGATCATGTTCAGTCCTGAAGATCATGTGAGGCACTGCAAACCCTCCCACCTCCTCGCAGAGAGACCAGCCAGCCAGCCGTGCCAACAGACAGGCGCTTGTTTTTATTTTTAGACAGCTTTAGACGTACAACAACCGTCGCTCCCTATTTTTAAACATGCGGTGACAGATAATCAAATTCCTTGACTCTCGATCTAAAATCAACCCTTCTTCAACTGTCTGTTTCACAAACACTGAGACGCAGACACTGTCTTTTCTCACACGATGTAGTACTGTAGCAATGCCTCGGCAGCCTCTGGTGGATCTGCAGTCATACAGACTTTTAGCAGGTAACAGTGGAAGCATGAGATAAGCATAGCACAAGTCTTGAGCTCCTCCATTTAACAACTGACCTTCTCTAAAGATATACGCCCCCCCACCCCCCCTGCTCTGTCAAATGCAAAAGAAGGGCACACTGAAGGTCAAGCAGAGAGGAAGTGTCTTCTTAGTGCTCTCACGATGGTGCCTAAACTGATGGCACTGGTGGGCTGCCTTCCACACCCAGCTTCCCTCCAAATGGCTAGAGAACGGCAGCAACAACAAAGAGATGAAAGGCTTCCTGGGTGTGCTGTGTTAGCATGGTGCGCCGCGGAAATAAACAGGGAGAACCGGCAAGCAAACGATGCGTGGACCAAATAAAAAAATCCGACATGTTAGAATAGTGTGCTCGGTTTTGCAGATCATTGCATACTTGATGCTGCATGCCTTAACATTCATGTCCTGAAGTACATCAGGGATCCCGTGTTTCACTGCCTGGGTCCTTCTACATGGTGGCTTCTGCCTGGTTTTCGTGATGAATGTCACACAGAGATGGCCTTGCCTTCATCATCTTCAGTGATGCTTTGCTCAAGCTGAACAACTCAGTGAGCAGTAATACTGTATCTTCTCCCTATGTCTAAAGAGTTCCAGGTACACCTGGGTCCTCAAGACTCTCATCTTTCCCACAAATTTCTGGTTTTCTTATGAAGCTCTATGGGGGGGGGGGGGTTCTATGGCTCAGACATTCTACTGTACTTTGTGAAACCTCATTTTTCCCCATTTCTACTACATGGACTCTAGTGCTAGTCCCACATCCAACTACAACTGTATATAACCCACTTCAGTAAGCCAAATTATTGAGATCTTGCTTTAACCACCATCAGAAATTCACTGGTAGCACAATAAATAAAATGTCCATAGCAGAAGAGATACTCTGTAGCAGGAATCAAATGGCTGGGTTAGGCCCTCAGTCAGGATGAACACAATCATGTTTTATGCAGCAGCAGAACTGACACAGAGAGATGACACTGACACTGCAAACCAGAACTAGCTTGCGCTTTCTGTTCAATTGGTGAACACAAACAACTATGAAAACTGATTTACAAAAGCTTGTTTCTGCATCACAATGCATCTGTATATGCAGAATGACTGCCATATAATTGGACCAATGTCTCAGCAGCAGCAACAGAACTGCATCTGAAATTCACATAAACTGGGAAAATCAGCATAGAACCGCAGAGCATCTGCACTATAGTCTTAAGTGCGGTGTGAGACAATTACTTCCAGCAATAAACTCTGACAGGCTGAGTAATAGATAAGGGTGAAGTTATGGAAGTTTTAATCACATCCATTTACTAAGAGAGTGCCACAAAGTGGTTCACGCTCAATTCCGACGGCGTGCGTGTGTGCATGAGTGCTTAAAGAGTCTCAGATTCACAAAATTAAGTGGATTTCAAGATGTGTGAGAGATGGACAGTGTAGTAAAGTCAATTCCTTCATCCCCCAGCTACAGTGTCATGGCACGTCTGCTCTCCTAAGGTGGCAGAGCCCAGCACCCGTCCTCATCTGCCTCCCCTCGTGCAGCACTATGACCACCCACCGACTCATGGCTTCCCGTTGGTCCCTGTCATTTTCTCTGCTTTCTTCTCACTCGCCTGCTCTGCCACCCCCCCATTACCACCACCCCTCTAGAATTTGCTACAATATGGATGCCTCTGATTGGCCCTCAACCTGTCTCGAACCACACTAGCGCTGTCTGGCTGCTATGCAGCCATTGGCTGGCACGCCCCCAAACGAGCGCCCACCAAGCTGGGGCGTCGTCGCCCTAATCGATACGCCGTCAAACAAGCAGAAAGCTGGGCAGCTGGGCACCTGCGGGATCGCGCTGTATTGAGAGTCGGCTCCCTGTCTGGTTTGGGCCGGGACTGGGCTGAGGCTGAGTCGTCCGGTGTGGGCACGGTGCCAGGCTAGCCACTCCTACCATGGCTCATGAATCGCATCGAGAATCTGAGACAATTCCTAACCAGACTGATGCACCAGTGCCCCCCTGCGCTCCCAGCTGCTCGCTCCGCCTCCGCAGACACCCCCACCTTCGAACCCCCCCATTACCACAGCCTCCGCTGATGTCACAAGAGTCTCTGCACTGCTGAGGCACGAGCAGAGGAACGCCAAACCTTAATCTTCCGCAACGAACGTGAATGTTCCTCTTAGCCTTGTCGCAATGTGCGTGCCTAATTCTGATCTGGGCAGCGTGAAGCAGTGTGACAGTGTGCTTGTGTGAAGATCAGGTGCTCATGGGGATGACCGACATCATCGGCGGATGCCGCCCACCATAAAGCGAGCAGTGCAGACTCTGGCCCCGCTGACTTTGTGGACTTCCATGTGTGGGTGAATCTTCATTCAGAAATCTCATCCATTTTGAAGTAGCGTGACAAGCTGTAGCGCTGGCCTAATTTCACACACAAAGACCTCCTGGATGTAGGCAGCTTCCTGTAAAAATGGTTCTGTACTGTTCGGGTGGGGGGATAATCCATATAAATGGCAAATCATTTAATGACAACTGTGTGTGGTTTCCTGTGCTGGGCCTTGTTTAAATTATTGTCATCCCTATTTGGCCCACTTACATGTTTAACACCTCTGTTCAGTAAATGAACCAAGATGAAGCAGCTTCAAAGACCAGCCCCCCCCAAAAGGCAGCTGCCAAGGAATTCGGTCGTCAGCCGGCATGCGCGTGAGTCATACGATTTCATTTCTGTGGGTCTCGTAAAAATAATAAGAAAAAAACTCTCCCTTTCTTGTGTAATGGCCTTTCTGTAAATTTTAGCTTATTCATGTTTTGGGGGCGATGGTTTAAGGGGCTGGCACTGAGTCATGCTGCTGCCCAGGATGAGTCAGCAGCAGCTGCCTTGGAGATGAGAGGTGGAGAATCGTGGGTTGGAAGTCAGGGTTTGGGGAGACGGGCGGGGGGACACCTGTAAGGACAGATGACCGCGGAACATTGTTCCCCATTCACCGCTAGCCTGCGATCTGGTCAGCCCCAGCCGCAGCCCAATGGCAGCACAACATAAGTAGTGTCACGTGACTCTGGGATGTCCTGGCAGCACCCAGGTGTATGTTGCGTGGTTCGTCACTGTGTTGAGAGCTTCACTGACCCAGCCATTGAGGACGAGGACTCAAAATAAGCAAGTCTTCCAGATCTAGAACAGCTCACATCAGAGATCAGACAGAAAAAGAGGAGCAGTTTATCAAGTCTTCACAGTTCACCACCTACCTGAAGTTCCCATTAACCCTTTCAGGTTCTAGCTTCTCTTCCCATTTTCTGCACTGCCACACCTAAAAAAAAAAAAAAAAAAAAAAAAAAAAAAAAAGTTAGATTGAGAATGTTGAACTGATTTTCATAAGGTTAATAACGTGAAAACAAAACAACTAAATTCAAAACCCATTCTATCACAATAAACT
>JAACJT020000032.1:11638644-11680073 GCA_009936485.2 Gymnarchus niloticus | reverse complement strand
GGGAGGGGCGGGCGGGGGGGGCAGGGGGGGGGGGGAGGGTGGGGGGGGGGGGGGGGGGGAGGGGGGGGGGGGCGGGGGGGGGGGGGGGGGGGGGGAGGACTTTCTGAATCAATATCCTTGCTACACTACTGCCCATATGCTTCAGTTTGAGAGTACAGTCCCGATATCAGAAAGACAGACTGACTGACTGGTCCCCTCACCTCTTCCCCGCCTGGGTTTATTCTGTGGACTGGGGGTGGCTGCAGGTTCTCCCTCAGCTACTCGCTGCGTAGCTTACGAGCTCATAAAGGACGGCTGCGTGAGAGGTGTTTTTTTTTGCCGTGTCCTTAAACGCCCTCTCGTCCCACTTGCTCCTCTCATCTCTCTCGCTCGCTCGCTCTCCCCCCTCTTTCCGCTCCTTGTATTCTTTCACCCTGGGAAGATCCTTTTGCTTTTCTCTCGCTTCCTGTCCCACCGTGCGATGCTCTGTTTTCTTTCCCTCTCTCCCTTCTCTCTTGTCCTCCTCTTCCCATGTGGCAGCCCTCCAGGAAGGGGCCCCTATCCCCTCTCATCTTCTCCGATTATTTGTCTTGTTCTCCTCTCTTGGCTGCACTCGCTGCCATTTTCTTTCCCTCCTTTTACCTCCGTCTTGACTCTTTTATCTTCCTCTCACTCTGACTCCTTCAGTTCCTTTTTTTCCAGCACGCCCTCATCTGCTCCCCCTTCCCTACTGTCTTTCAGTCTGATGGAGTGAGGGTGGGGTTATCTGCACCGGTTGCCATGGCACCAGACAGCCCTCGCTCTGTGTAGGCACGGAGCTTCCTCTCTGCTCCATTTCCCCAGAGCCTGAAGCAGACAGACCAATAAGTGTGTGCATGTGTGTGTGTGTGTGTGTGTGTGTGTGACAGATTGATTGTGAGCGTACCTGAGTGTGCCTGTGTGACAGGGAGAGCAAATCAGCGTTGCCAAGCTACCAAGGCTGGATGGCCTGAGACATGCCTACTTCTGCCGGAAGGCTCTGGTGCACAGACACACCAGCCCTTGATCTGCAAATGTGCTCAGACAGGCTGGTACTAGGGCCAGAGAGGAACCCCGCCCTACTGCAAGGGACAGATATATCTTCATCCATGGCGATGGAAACGGCCTCTTTAAAAAGCATCGCAGCTACACTGTCGCCTTCACCAGCATGGCAGCAAAGTGATGTAAAAATATCAAGTAATAAGAGTCACTGTCAGTCAGCTGAAAAGGACTCGTAAACCCCAAGTGCTGCTGCCACCTCCTGGGGTCATCGGTCCATGTCTCAGCTGGCATGATGCCCTTCTGTCTGGTTACTACGCCTATGGAAGCAAGAAAGGTGCAACGTGAATGTGAGGCTCGTTCAGTGCGCCAATGCCACCTCTGCACGCTGAGAGACGGCAGCCAGATGCCCAGAGCGGCGGCGGCACCACAGTGTGCCAGCACCACCTCTCCCCATCTCTCCACCGACTTCAGGTGCGAGACGCAGCTCCCGCGCGCCGTGGGCTCCCGGCCCCTGTGAATAATTTAGCTGCCTATATGTTCGGCCATCTGTTCCATTCGGCGTCGAGCTGAGCTCGCACCGCTTCGGATGTCGAGTGGCTGGATTCCTCGCCTCCCTAATGGCTTTGAAAGAACACTTTTAAAAAAAATAAAAGGCAAACACCTTTCGGAAGCAGGGAAGTGCACAGCTGGACACTGCAGAGTTCAATTTCCTTGCCCTGGCAGAGTCGATTATCAGTCTATTCGCTGGTGACTGTCTGTTTTGAGAAGTGGCTTCTTGCCTCACTGACAATCCTTACTTTCATTTGTCAACTTTGGCCAGAAAACCTCATGGTTCTTCTAAAGAGGAAACCGTGATTCTTATTAAAGGCGGAATCCAGTTTGCTCTGTAGATGCTGGTACTACGGGCAGCCTTCAGCATCGATGAAACGATAAAACAATCTCCCACTGATGAATGATTATGAGGATATTTTAAAACCTTGAAAACCAAATCAGCCACACTTCTTTCAGAAAAAAGGGAGGGGAGACTATATTTAGTTGTTAGACATAGCCATGGGGACACTTTTTAAAGAGAAAGTGATTACTTCAGGCTTTAATGAATGTGGTTCATTTAGACAATTCTGAATGTTCCAAAATACTTATTACTTAACTTCCCGAGGTAACTATGCCACACACACACACACACACACACACACACACACACACACACACACACACACAAAGGGTATAGCACTGCTTCTTAGGGAAAATAACTGTTAACTGAGGTATTACTGTTCAGTCATTTCAATTTCTCAACATCAGCAATGACATTAATTACAAAGTAGTCTTTTGTCTTTGTTAGTGTGCATTTTTAAAGGTTTTGTGTAATATGAGAGCTGGCAAGTTACCAATAAATAAGACGACGGAAAACCACAAGGGTCCTTAATACTGAGTCGCGTTCACTGTTTGAAAACGCATCTTCCTGAAAATGTCAAATGCCAGAGTGAATATATTTCCCTAATGACACACTGATCTTACAGCAGAATTTTCTCTGTACCTTTTATATAGTCTGCATGCATGAAGGTAAATTTGAAATGGAGTGGTTTAATAAAAGATATGAACAGAAAATGTAAAAAGGGGCTGTAACCCAAATGTCTTATTGCACATTACCACATTATACTGCACAGCATTGTGTTACATGCACACACGCAAACACACACGCACACACAGTTTGATACCACCACAAAAACTCCAGCAGAGGGTGCTGCAACTCCTCAATGCCAATCTTTCCATTCCTCTTTCACTCCACTTGCCAGAAGGCATTTCTGCAACATTTGGCCTACATGTTTGTTTCACTGGTCTATACAGTTGTACACTACATCATCGGTTCCCCGTGTTGGTTCAAATATCGTTCTACAGAGACAAAAGTCAAGAATATGACTGGCCAACTGGATGCTCCTCTAGTCTCAGAAATATTGCGGATATTGAAATTTGAATCACCCAACCAACTTCCGTGTGTATATCACAATTTACTGTGGTGCCACCATCTTAGATTTTCTGCAGACGTGAAGTAAAGCAACTTATTGGCAGGGGAAGACCTCCACTTCCATGTTTAACTTTCAAGGCCACAGTCCTACAGAAACGTGTAAACGTGAATGCAGTTACAGTCATTTTATCGGTACATACAGGATAATAAATGAGTATCATGGAAGAACACTAAAACTGAAGTGCCACATCCTGTGTCTCCACACTGAAGTCATTAGGCACATTTCACAGGGTTCACAGTGATGCATGGCCTTCTAGAGTTATTGGAGTGGAGGCCTGGAAGGGGTCAAACGTTCATTTCACACTGACATTACACATACTGACACATGCTGTCGTCTTTGATCCACCTTTGGCTCGTCGAATTGCCTACGCTTGTGGCTGCCTTGAGATGAGCTTTAAAAGGCTGCTACTCTGGGGTGCCAAACGCTAAACGTGACTGATACACAGCACAACAAAGGACTATACAATGAAGTGAAAAAACACCGTATAAAACACGTCATTCACATTGAAGTATACAGCATTGGATGTAGTATGCAGTATGTAGTTATACGAGGTACACACCCAAAGACAGTCTAACAGAAAGGAGATGGAGGAACAGAGAAAAGACCCTATTGTGTAAAATACAAAAATTAGGGTGTGTACGGTAGTCATTCTTCCTGTATATGCTGCTGTTTTCACCATTTCTTTTCTGATTATTGCCGCTTTATGCCATTAAGTGCGACAGGCTTCGGGCCCCAAGCGCACGGGGGAGGGAGGGCTTGAAACCATGCCGCAAAGGGCCCCCATTTCCCCCAAAACGTGCCCCACGCTTCCCGTCAGGCACGGCGGGGCTGCAGGACGGGAGCAACGCGGCCAGGATGAACCGAGTGAACCGGGGCCCAGTGCCTGACTCCCCATGAGGTCACCAAGTCTGAAATTCCTCTGGAGCTGTATGTTTATACTTGGAAGGAGTAGGGTGGGGGGGGGGTCTCACCGACACTGCAACAATACTGCCGCTGCCTCCGTTCAGCCTGACACTGGCTTTACTTCATGGACCTGTCACTGTAGGTATAAACTCATGTATGAAAAGCATCCCCACATGGTCTCTGGGGCAGAAAACGAGAACCCGATACCTACACTTCCTTTCCCACTCAGGTCATCCAAGCGAGTCAGGCTGCCGCCTTCCTGCCCAGGCTCATGAAGAGCGACGAGAATGCGGCAAAAACAAAAGATGCCACACTCGTTTCACCTGTGTCTCCGACCTCCCATCCTCCTCACCGACACGATGAGGAGACCGCACAGATAATAACATCAACATACAGCCAAATTCCAATAAAAAGATATGATTTTGTTGGACAGTTTTAGACCCCAATCTTCATGCAATTCAAAATTTACAGCTGATTTAATTATACAGCTTAGAACACAAGCAAAAAAAATTCACTTTAATAAAATCATCCACCCATCAACTGCCCTCCAGTACAGGATTGCAATGAGCGTGAAGCAGCGCTGAGCACTGAACGAGACGTCTGGACAGGATGGCAGTCCCTTGCAGGGCACAAACACACCACACGGGCAACTCGAGGAACGGCATACTGCATTGCCAAAATGCATTCCTTTGACTGCGAGAGGAAACCGGGGTACCAGGAGGAAAGTCGCACTACATTGTGAAAACATGCAAACTGCACACACAGAGAGTGCGGGTGTGATTCAAAGCTCCCAGCCTGGAGGTGTGAGGCAGCAGTGCCAACCAGCGAGCCACCGTGCCACCAACAGGACGATTAATCATGAGATTAATCCTGAAGTTTCCTGAGCCTAGAAATGTGTTGTGAAAATGTTCTCCATGAAGCATAAATGAATATATAAATAAAGGTGCGTGTGTGAGGACGTATTATATATACAGAATAGTTTCACTTGATTTCAAAGAAATGCAGCCAAAATGATTGCTGTCTTTAGGACTTTTGAAGAACTGCGCTTTCACCTCTGCCAGATTGTTCTGAAATAATCCTCTTTTATCAAATCAAGAGAACCTTATCACAATATGATTTATGCCAGATATTACAAAATGTCCTGGGTGATTCTGCAGCTCTTTTCACTTCAACAAGCAGCTATCATTTAAGATATTATCAGAAGAACATAGCGACTGACCTAAATGTAAATATACTCGTACATTTACAAAATGATATTTTTGCTGAAGAAATGCAAGCTAAATATTACTGAAGGTAAAACAGGAAAGTGTTTATGGAGCTTAAACTGGCCATCTCTATATACTAGCTACTGTACCAGCTCATAGGTAAATGGTTCACGTAAAGAACGACCCGAATGGGGAAGCCTAATAAAATCGATCCATAGGAGTCAGTGTAGGAGGGAGGAGCAAATGGACAGAGAAAATGTATTGAAACAACTGTGTGTTTAAAGGAGTGCTCAGGTCTCAGTGGATCAAACAGCCCATATCGTCGACCTCGGGTGGCCCCGTGCCCACGGCACTGAGTTAAAGCTTAACCATGAGCATGTTTATCTTGCCAGGTCCATAGCAGAGGACACTACTGTTTAACTTTCTGCAGAGACTCGCCCTCAAAGTAAAGCTCTGGGGAACCAGGTGGCTTCCTGAGTGGCTTTGGGTCAGCAGTTCAGTGCACACAAGCATACAGCTGGTCTCACACACACACACACACACACACACACACACACACACACACACACACACACTCTCAAAGCCATGAGTACACTGTCACGTTTATGCACACACACAAACAGGCCTCTTTAGGATACTTCTACAAAATACATTCTTAAAAGCTGCATTTACTGTAAAACTGCACACACATGCGCATTCATAGTCATAGTACAGTCCTACATTAATGACTGTTTTATCTGTGGTATATGCAAGATCACACGGAAACACGCAAGAGATTTCATTTTCATTCTAGATGGATAAACCCGAATGAAGTTTTATTTTCTGGTGTTGCCATTTTGTGGGCAAACGACCCAGCGGCCTGTGATACACAGCTTAAATTGCCAGAGACACTCGATACAGTTTATTAATACAAACATCTTTTGTGGCTTTCTGAAAACGACGGGCAAACATGCTAAAAACATGCTGGCATTTAGACACTACATTCAAAGCAGCTTCAGAAAATAAACACCACGCTACACACACTATTACTGCTTCCCAAAAGATCATCTTATTATGAGCCACCCAGAAATAAATTCAGATTTTCTTACACTGACCAAAATTCTCTTTTCTTTGTTTTGGCTATAACTGCCATGAATATTGTTCTCTACATTGTTCCTCTCAGGCCTGGATCAAGATAAAGTGCGAGGGTGTTAAAGATCCTGTAAATAGAAATCTACAGCCACAGGGACAGATGGGAAAACGCAAAGGGACAAAAATGAATAACCTTCAGTTTAGACAACAAAAAGAAACCAAAAATCACCATGCAGATCCTTTTGTGATGACGCATCCTAGTTATGCTTTGTATATTCTAGGTTGCTTATAGCGTACATTTTGGTATGTACTTTGCTGTTATCCTCATTGCAGGGGTCTGATAAAACTATTAAACCAAAGGTCTCAAAGAGAAAGTGACAGTTCGACTCTAAGCACTGTTGATTTGACCTTACTACATAAATTCATAATGTTAAGCATCACAAGACTTTGAGGGTGAACTGTTGTAAAAATATTTTAAACCAAAATGGAGTCATACACCTTGCAAACCTGCTGTTTTAATATTTTGTTGACATAATGAGCCAGTAATCAGACTACTCATAAATATCCATTAAAAGAAGAAAAGAAAAAGCAGCCAAGTGCACATCATTTTGAAGGGAAACATGATACATGTGGCCAAGGTCCTAGGGATTGGAAGGAAATGGCGACAGGACAACATGGCACACAGGAAGGGCTGCAGGTCCTCTGCTCACAGGAGCAGCTCTGCGGTTCCACCTCCAGGCCCCCAGTAACTGCGAAACTCCTCTATGCACCCCGTCGCCCTTGCCTCTTTCCCTATCCGCAGAAGCACCAGGAAGGAAGCGGACGAGCTGTGTCCAGCCGCCCATATCCAGAAAACCGGCAAGAGGGTCTGGACACTGACTTTCCCTGATTCCTTTTGTGCATTTAAGGAAAAAAAAAAAAGCCATGACAGGGTTCTGGGGGGGGGCGGGGGGCAGACAGCAGCAGGATGGGGACTTTTCTCCAGAACGGTGGGGGTAACAAAGTAGCGCAGGACTGCGGGCATTCACCTCCCTCTCTCTCTCTCCCTCTCTCTCCTTACTTTGTGCACTGGCTCTGCTCCGCCCAGATCGGGGGGCCCAGAACGCAGCGAGGGGAGGCTGGACGGGGGCAAGACAATGGGTAGCCATGGCTTTGACAATGCCGACCCCTCCCGGTACCCCCTGAGACCTCTGCTCCCTCACTATGACACCCGCATTTACCCACCCAGACTGGGGGGAGAACACAAAGGCTGGCTCAAAAAAAGGGGGGGGGGAACAGAAAAGAAAGACGGACCGCGAAATCAAGACATGATGGAAAACAGGGTGAATGGAATGGTAAGTGCGGCGATCAACTCTCACCTTTTGTACGACTCTTTTCTTCCCTTCCCTTCAGTTAAGGCGTTTCCCCCCAAAAATGTTTGCATATTAATCCGTCTGAAAGTTCTGGGGCCGGACAGTGGGAAGAAAGGGTGCCCAGTGCTGTTCTTAGAGAGCACCATTTCATGATGGTTCCCCTTTTCTCTGATTCACAAGGATTTTCCTTCTGTACGGATCGTACTTGCTGCTCTGCTGTCACCTCCAGTCCTTCCTCAGATTCACTTTCAAGTCTTTGCTGTACAGAGGCATCCCTCCATCCCTATTCCTGTGTAAACCCCGAACAGGTGGAGGGAAAGTAGCATGTTTGTGAACCGGTGCATGCGTGTGGGCTTGCTTGTGTGTGTGTGTGTGTGTGTGTGTGCGTGCGTGTGCATGACAGTGAGTGCCTGGTGTGAGAATGTTGGCACTCCTTCAATAGAGATTCAGGGTGTGCTTTGCAGTTACCCCATTGTTCAGTTATTGGGACCGTTGGCTACTCATCAATGGTGTGGGACCCCGGCATGGCAGGTGTGTGTGTGCGCGTGTGTGTGAAGGGGGGAGATGGACCCCCTTTTATCTTAAGGCATATGAAGACCGATCCTGGAGGACAGAATCCCATTTTTTTTTTGTCTGCTGCCGTGACTGGTGAAGACCCAAACCGAACGTGTCACACATCGAAAACAGTTACATGCTCAGAGCAACGTGACGGGGCACTCTCACGAATGCAGGGTAAAGACCTCAACAGCGTCTACAGCTCATGGAGTCGGGGGTCAGCTGAGGGGAGCAGACTTGGGGAGAGGCAGTAAGAGGAAAAGCTCTTCTCAGACATGAAGATCAGCTGCTGGAGGACTACGGTTAAAGGCAAACAAGCACGAGAATCACAGTGCCTTAAAGGTGTACGAGACCAAAAAATTGCAACTGTCTATGATATTATGATGACAAATTACTAGCACACCCATACCATTTTAGATCCTAAAAAAACTGAACATGTCAATGTAAAAAGATTCAAGAGGGTATCAATTCTTTATTGTTGTAAGGAGTGGGAGGTGACTGTCAGCACGCAAGAGCGATACAGCCAGACATATTTCATGCTGTCAAGTGCGTGTGTGTGTGCGTGCATGTAGGTGTTAGGCAGCGACACACAATTAGGGGCTGTAAGCTGTGTACATCTGTGGGAAAAGGAAGTGCAAGACACACATAGGTGACATCTGGTGAGTCTGTGCACGCACAAGCTTGACAGAAATCCTGTCTCACGCGTGTGAGCATGTGATACAGGCAGGTAAAAATATCTTCTGTGTATGCATTTAAATATGACCGCTGTCCGCTGTTTGTGTCAGAGGGAGACTAGACATGGGTGCCGTCTGGGCCATAAGCCTGGAGGGATAAAGCAGCTCAGTACTTCTAAAGCACTCACACAGTATGTATTATTTATACCCCCCACTGCAATGGTGTCAGGGGCAAATTGAGATGTTATTATGTCACGCAGTGCGGCAGGCTGGGTAGAGCGGCAAACTTCGAGCTGTGCGAGCCCAATTTGAGCATGATTACGCCGGAGCTATGCTATACGCCAGAGCTAATGTAGCCACACTATAGCGTCCGTTTGTGCTGCAATAACATTCTGGCCAAAGCCAGGACTGTGATTTCATCCTGGTCAAAGTAGGTTACTATGACAAGCAGGCACCTTCTGATGAAGGAGAGTGTTTAATGAGGCTGCAGCAAGGCTGGTTGCAGAGGACTCTCTATTGTATTCCAAAGCGAAGTGATAACATAAATGTCTTCATTACACCTACACAAGCGTGCAGTGCCAAAAAGGGACAGGCTGTGTAAATCGCCAAGTTGATCAAAATATACGACAGTGATGGGTGATACGGTAACCTTACGTTTATTATCAGCATCATCAAAAAATGCAGAAATAATACATAATAATATACGGTAAACAGAACACAAGTGTTTTGTTTTATTGCTACTGTTCCCACATTTTACCAGGAGCAGACCTCAGACCTCAATTTTTTTTGCCCCATCCATTAGTGTAGAGAGCGCTTCAGCACCTACAGCAGGAAGGTGTACTTGGGAATAATCTAAGGGCATCTGGTGAGCGTGCTGGAACCTCTGGGATTCAGGAAGAGATGTGTGGGGTCTTCACTGACGCAGAACAAAGGGAGCAGGGCTTCACTTCAAGCCAGTGCGTGCGTGTGTGTGTGTGTTTGGGGAGGGAGGGGGGGGTCCGGTCCACTGAAGAAGCTCAGACAAAGTGGATCATAAAGTAGCACAGCACTAATGTTGTTATTAATGAGAAAGCTGCTAACTGCTGACACTGCCTCTGTATCTGAAAGATGCCAGTTACTAATATTAACCCCTAACACTAACAGCCACATCGGTCGTTGTGAGCGCCGAATAAATTAGTTAAATGATGTAACCTATACGCATCAGTGTGGGAAGGCTTGAGTGACACAAAAAAGAATAATCGTAGAAGGCTAACCTGGAAATGTCTGTAAATGATGGCTGCTTAAATATGCGCCTTTGAGAAATAATCACAACCTGAAAGGCGGCCTATTTTCCCCCCCTTAATGAGGCACGCAAAACATTCTAGAGCAGAGGAGTCTCTAGGAGACACTGATCCCAACTCAGATATTCAGAGTGGGGAAATGGTAATTAGGGTCCAATTAACATTCAGTTTCACACACGCGCTGCTACATCCTATTTTGAGAAGTTAGTGGCGGTGAAAGTGCCATGACAGGAGCGAGCTACGGGATGCGAGTGCTTAACATCGTTGTCAATGTGACACTTGAGGCTAGGGGAAAAGGCCTTGCAACCAGGACCAGGGGTGCACAGTGATAGACTGAAACACACATCCAGTACAACACACACACACACACACAAAAGTACTCATTTAATGCCACTGCAATGAGATCAGCAAAGTGGAGGGGGTTTATGTTTGGGAGGACAAGTAATGTCTTTGCACTCCCGCACCTATTAACTGGCTGACAGCTCTGTCATTTTCCATGACAAGGACAGAAAGAAATGACGCTGCAGAGAGGCGAGGTGGAGCAGTAGAGGGCAGGGAGGATTTCACTGATTACCCCCTGCTGGACCAGTGGTGACTGAGACACGGCCAAATGTACCATCAGTTTCAACAAGCCGACTCAAATCGATTTTGTGAGAAACAACAAACCCCATCAAAACTCATCTTCTGCTTTACTGTCTCCCAAATCAGGTGACAGGTGACTATAACCCAACAGGCCAACCAGCTCCCCCAGCCGGCCCTAACGTGTCCTTCCAACTCTCCTTTGTCTCTGTCTATGGGGGTCAAAGTAGAGTAATAGACAGTGAAGAGAGAGGGGATGTATTCTGTTTCCTGACCCCTCACAGCAGATCAGAGTTGGACCTGAAAGATGACTGTTCTTTCTCACTTGAGGCCTCCAAGGTAATACTGGAATTACACACTGAAAAGAACCTGAATCAATTCCCTCCTCACCGTTCCACTGAAAAGACTGCCTTTTTGTTGTGGCATAGTCTGAGTGGAGTGCTCTCTGAAACACTGTACATGTCTGTGGTCATTTGCCTGCTATAACAGATAACAGCTACTCAAATAAAGCTGTGCAGTGCCTCCCTGTCCTTCTGCTAAGGCTGCAGGTAGCACTGTAGCTAAATGAAAGACCTGTCACCTGAAACCTGCTGGATGAAGGTACTGGTGTCAATGAAGTTATTACCTTCAGCAAAGACATGCAATCTGAATTAGCTAAATTCCTCAGTGAAATGACAGATTATTAAGTAATCATGATAGCCGGGCTCTGCCCTGAAAGTGACGTGGAGGAAGACATAAAACTGGTTTTGAAGTCTCTGTACTGATTATTCTTCCTTCAAAACGCAGTGCTGGCAGAGCTTTTCAGTGCAAAGACCAAGGCATCCACCACACCACTGTATTGCCAGCAGGGGGCAATCCTGCCCCTCTCTTCCCCAGGCCTGCTGCCCGGTTTTAGGGGCAAATCAGCATTTTGCTCCTACCGCAACTTCATAGGGAGACCTGAAATGTGAGGGCAAAAATTGGCATCCATCTGTACTCTTATCAAGGAGGCATGAACCCTCTGCCCTCCATTCAGGCTTCACTGTGAAGCACACAACCTGTGAGTGACAGGCCTTCTATCAGATCTTCCTTGTGCATGACGCGTTGGGGGAGAGTGAGAAAGATGCCTCAGCTTATCTTTAATACAGTGCTGTAGTGTAAACACTGCTGGGCCTTCTCTAGCACTGGGCTAGTGAGGCAGCCTACAAACTTTCACATAAGAGGACGGCTATTTCAGACCCTGGCCACCCAAGCAGGGGCTGAATCTCTACTTCCTGGCTCCAATCTCTCGCAGGTCCTTCTGCACGTTCATCATGACACACAGCTACCCGTTAAAGTTTCTGAAAACTGACGGATGAAGTAGAGTAAAAGGGAAGGCGGGGTCCTTCTGGCTGTTAACCCAAAGACATGTGAGATGGGGGAGGGGGGTAACTGCTGTTTTATAACTCTGCCCTGCTTGTTTAATACAAGCTCACATGGGAGCATCTGTCAGCATGCCTGGGTGTGTTTTTGTACTTTTATAAGAATGTGCTTATGTGTGGGAGAGAGCATGTGTCCATGTGTATGACTGCACTAGTGTGTGTGTGTGTGTGTGTGTGCGGGCGCGCGTGTGTGCATGTGGAGCAGGGCCAGGCGTATCCACTGCCCCACATTCTGCCAGCTTATCTGGGTCGGCGTGGCAGAAGCTAATTTGGCAGAGAGGTCCTGGGAGAGATAGAGAGAGCTGGTGGGCTATTTTTTCCATTTTTTTTGTGGGGGGGGGGGGGAGGTAGCAGGGCAGAAGAAAGCTGGTGGGGGCTCAGGCTAAAATAATTACCTGTCACAAGAGCAATAGTCTGGGCAGCAGTCATTTTGGCCCATGAAATCAAATCGTCTAGAAAGATTAACGGCACTTCCTTTCTGCTATACGCAGCCCCACCCACTCTTCTATCCACGTTACCCCAAACGCACAAAAACCGCAGAGGCAGTGAGGATAGCAATGCCAGCAGGAATGTTGTCTCCAGGAATGTTACTCAGGCCACCATATACATTTTCCTCACATTTTAGCCAATTGCAATTTTTTTAGATTGACAAAAAAAAAAAAAAAAAAAAACTACAGCAGAAGTGCTGCATGACAGCTTGCTTTCTTGAAAATGAAGAAACATCTCCAGTACGAATCTGATATGCTGAAGGATACCACTCAGAGAATGAACAGGCAGGAGAAGCAAACTGAAGAGAACAGAAGGCACCCATGACAACACTTATAAACAGCTCTCGCCATTGCAATAAACAGAAAAGTGATTTGATCACATGCCCATTCTGGTCCATGCTGGTTAGTGCCCCTTCCCACATCCTCCCAGTTTCATCAATCATCAAACGAATCTCTTCCACTGAATGGTAACCCTCAGCCTCCAGACCTCAGCACCGGTGCTCCCAGCTGGGGGCAGAAATAGAAGAGAGAAGTTGGCTCTTTGTCCTTTTTTGCCATTTCACATGCATGGCAAGGCCAGGTGATTGACTTCCATAGCCTCCCACAATGAACCATAAGTCAAACTCTTGAAACCGAAGCTTGAGAAATCTACTCTCTTGTTCAGCCAATGGGACAGATCGCCCAATTCTAAAGCATGAACAAAAGTGTGAGAACACGCTGTCCTCCTGCTTTGTCATAGAGAAGCGGAGGATATGAGCTCCAGTAGGCCCTGTGTAAGGAGGAGTAATTGGTTTCTGGGCTGATGAATGTTGCCTTTCACTGGCATATGTTTTTCAATGTAAACACCACTGTTTACAGTTGAAGGTCGAAGCGCTCAGTGAAGGCTAGCCAGTTTTGAGCCACCTCTTCAGAATAGCTGTCAGCCTCCCTTCTTCACCCCGTCGAAATGCTTCACCAGATGTGCCTGATGACAGAAAAATACCTGGTCCATCACATCCGGGCCACAACCACGATCAAAATAGGAATCACCAATCTTTATTGCTCCGACTGATCAGGGAGCCCAAAAATACACACACACGCAAACACAGTTGTGTTTAAACATTGTGGGGACCTTCCATTCATTTACATGGCCTAACCCTAATCCTAACTATAACAACCCTAACCCTTACCTATAAATAACCCAACAAAATACAAGACTTTTCGCTCTTTTTGTTTTTGATTGCATTCACAGATTTCTACAAAATTGAGTTTTCCTTTGTGGGGACACGACAAATGTCCCCACAAAGTATACAGTAAATGTCAGGTTTTTTTTTTACATCCTAGGGACATTTTGTCCCTACAACATTATGTAAACATGGTAGACACACACACACACACACACACACACACACAACATGATACACACACTTTCACTGGAAAAAGGTCTTGCATACCTAGAACAATAAAACCCAGTGTCAAATGGTCATGCCGCTAAACCATATGAGTCCAACAAATTTCCACCCAAGCTTGCTTTTCCAAGAAATAAATCCTAGTCTTTCTGGCCCATTCCACCCATGTGTCTGTCACTTAAGGGAAATTCCACAAAGAATAACTTCTTTTGTATCTTGCTAATCAAGTTTACTCTGGCACTCAAATGGGATGCAGGACTACAGAGTACCTCTGGAACACTGACACCTAACAAATGACAACATATCCTTCCACAACAGCCTACTCTGAAACTTTTGTAGCTTAAAGAAACATCCAGGACACCTTCAAAGCCTGTCAGGGGCCTCATCAATGTGTCTCAATGCAACATATTCAACGGGGGGGGGGGGGGCCCCCAAAGAATTTTAGGGATGTTCTGCTGCCATACTCTGTGGGCCAAAAAAGACACAGGCCTGCCAGGCATTGAAAACAAAGCCTGCTACTGCTAGACGTAAAAATTCTCCTGAGATGACTAAGGAAATCAAACGCAAGGGTAAGACAGGTAGATATCAGCCACGAGTGGTGCAGATCTCAAGCGAGACGAACACAATGTACTTCAGAGTTCCTCAGTGAACCTACGTAGCTGTGACTAGCACTCCAGTGCAAGCTGAGTGCCATCACTTGGCAAATTAGCTCCTCGGAACTCCCTCGTTAAAGAGGAGTACAAGAATACACTGCATGATCTGACACCTTGTGTAGAAAATTGGGTGATAAATAACCGGTTGACTGAGCAGTTGATTAACTTATTACGCACTATGGAAAAATTTTAAAAAGAAAATCACACACACAAGAAACTTTTTTTTTTTTTTTTTTTTAACCAAGAATTCAGTAACAATCTTGTGAAAATAGTTGCTCCTACACAAAGTTGCAAGATATCTTCTTCATGAAAAAAGCTCCTTAAAAACAGCTTCTCTTCCCACCCTCAGGCTTTCATTGTTTTTATTCCATTCCACCCTTTCGCTCTTCTATTTCAGGGCCTCTAATATTGCGGCCCGTATTCATTTTGCATTCAGAGTGTGAGGCAATAAAGGTCACAGTGCCACCTCCCAGCCCACCTCCCAGCCCACCCCCCAGCGCACATGCCCAGAAAAGACTCCCATCGTTTTTGTAGCTGTGGCAATTTGCATGCCAGTGCTACAGTGAGCCGTTAGAGAATCAACCTAAATCCGCAAGCACAGCCACCAGACACGACTGAATAGTCAGACTGATTCACAAGCGTACTGCTCTCAGAGCACTTTAAGATCCTTATTACTCCTTTTCTTTTTACTGCATATAGGCTACAGAGCTGAGCTCAGAAATGGTAGCAAGAATTGCCTTGCGCCACCTTTCTTAGCACTCATCCAGAGATTTATATAAAAAAAGAGCTAGTATTATTAATTCTCCAGTACTCAAGGGGCAGCTCAGGTGTACACAAACAGAATAAGGAAAGGGAGGAATGGAACAAAAACAACCATCTGCAAGAGTCTGAGGCCAGGAATGTAAACAAGCAAGCAAGCCAGGCTCTGGCCACCAGTCTCTCAGCAGGAAAGTACAGCAAGGTCCAGACACCTGATCTCCAAGTGAGCTCGAGACAACTATGGGCGGCTGATTTTCCAGCACCAGCAGCTGCGGCTCTCATCCCTCCCTGTTATACGATGACATCACCTCCTTCTTCATTGGGTAGTTCAGCAGATTTTAACTTTGCGTCCTCCTTTGGCTCCTCCTCCCCCCCGGTGCCTCGGCCACATAAAGGCCCAGGCTTCAAGTAGAACATGAGAACCGCCTCATCTCCTGACCCTTAATATGTAAATTGCAAGGACAAAAACAAACACACACACACACACACACACACACGAGAAAGACAAGGAGCACACGTAAACGATGCAATGTGACAAAAATGACAGTTATTTGCCTGTCATTTGTATATGCAATACATTTTTAACAACTAATACACATTTACTAAAAAGAAAGAGCCGGAAATGAACAAGTACATCAGTATTCACCACAATAAAAAAGTTATACTGGAGAGGTGGACGTGATCAGCACAGGTAGGAACTTGCACAGCCTAGTCACTCTACCCTCAGGTGAGCTACGGTCAGATTAAGATGTGTTCTTACTCTGACATCTCTGTACATGTTTGCTCAGGGATTCAGCAACACATTTTCTTTTAAAAAATCCAACAGTAGGTTCAATCAGTCATTCACTGACTGACCAAAACTCAGGTGCATGCTGCTCACTGACATGCTGGCATGTACCATGCTGTACCTTTAATCATGTTTGGCCAAATCTCTCCTCTCTCTTTGGTCAGAGAAACCAAGGAAGGTGTGATAGACCTTTCTGTTCTAGCCACTCCTTCACCTTCCTGTGGAAGCAGCCGGACAGCCTCGAATGACCCCGCTGTCACATCCCAACACTTCCTGGCATTATCAGCAACACTCTGGGGAGGGGAGGTGGCTACGGAGGTAATTTTACACTGATGTCAGGACAAACATCTGTTGGACTGCAGTTTGTGAAGTGCAAGTTTGTGGTGAGCAGACTGCATATCAGACAGTCACATGAATGTGTGCCTTTTTGTCATAATTCCCCTTTGCATGTGAAAAGCCGAAGGACTAAATCAATTTTGTGTTTTAACGGCACAACTACTTCTTGAGCATCTAACAGAAATGGACGGAGAAGAGAGTCAGAGGTCTATTAAAAAGGACATGACAGCAAGGGATGAGTCATGCAATCTGAATAAAGGGAAGTGACCGGGACATTAAGAGGGAGAGAGTGAGTCATAATCTCACACAGACCCAGATTGTGAACGGCATCTGCACAGGGCCTTGGCATTCTACACTACCACAAGTTCAAGAGTTGACAAAAATGCTTCTGAGAATGGGTTGAAATCCCCCAGGACACACAAACCCCAGAAGCAAGTTCCCTTTGCCATATAATCCTTCTCAAGGAACTGAGAAAAAGAGGGTCTTTGTCAATTAAAGCTTCAACTCTAACAGTCCTACCTATTTTTTTTTCCCCCCAAATAAAGGTGACGGTGACAGATTTGAGATCAACTTACTCCAGTCACACTGCCTTGCATCAAAAGGCTCTCAACATATAGACCTACCCCTAACACTAAGGGCCAGACTCTCAGTTTATAAGTTCGACAGGCATATGCTAAAACCTGAAGATTTGTTATTTGAGTGTACAATGATTCAGACAAATGGGTATTCATGTCATGATTTAAAAAGCAATACACATTTACAACACTTTTCTACCACACAATGGCTCTCTCAAATCAAAAGCAAAAAATTTAGTTTGAGAAATAAAACTACCACGGTTAATTGCATATCAGATGAAAACACTTCTTTATAGATCATTAAAAAAAAATGGCTCTTCACAGTTTCTTGAATTATTATGTCAGACTGATGCCCCAGGCTCTTATTACTTTGCTAAAGTTGAAATGGTGTCAGTTTGAAACTTGGGAGTCAGTAAGTGCTTTGAACCAAAAGAAATGGATCTAAAAGAGATGGGAACATTTTGATTTTAAAGTGGCCTTTGAGCCATGGGGAAGGGCGGGGGAGTAGTTTATCAGATTAGGAGCCCTCCTCAGGTCCACCTTGAGAAAGCATCTCTGCTATCAAAGTGTTCATCGCCCAACCACTCAGGCCAAATCAAACGCATTCATCAGGGCCTATCTCTAGAAGCCAGACGTGGGGGAAGACAGGAGACATACAACACTGACCTGAACTCTCAGACTATTGTGGTGGTTCCCATGATCATCCGTTGCATACACTGGCTTGGCTGGCTGGAAGAAAAGAGACTGAGACAGAAAGATAGAGATGGGGTGGAGAAGGAATAAAAGAGGAGAGAAAGGGTGGGAAACTGTTACATTTCAAGCACATCTATTATTCCACTAAAGCAACAATGGACATTAAAAGGCTCAGGTGAAAGGTTACTACACACACCTAGCTGGGCAGAATGCCATTCTGGACCAGGTAACCTTTGTACACACAGCATCTATTGACACAGATTTCACACGCTTTCCATCTGCTGCAGTTAATGTCCTGGTTACATGGAATTGTAATGTGAAGATCTGATTGCTGAAGTCCTAAGAGACTTTGAGATAATACCCTTGAGCAAAGTGTTGAACTTGAATTGCGTCATTGAAATGTCCAGTGATACAAATGAGCACAACGCCATAAGGCGCTTGAATAATGTCAACTTAGCAACGTTAAACCATCGTGACGACTGTCCACTTCTTGTGATGAATCCAAGAATCTGGAACCTCTGCCCTGACCCAGCAAACCATTAATGAAGGCCACACTACATTTCTGTGCTTATAAATATTCATGAGCAGGCAGAACATGAACAGTTGCCAGAGGGTGGTTTGTGCATACTGATAGCAGTGAAATGTAAGAAAACTCATTACATTTACTTATTAGGCAGACACGCTTTTATGCAGGTCAGTGATCCATATAAGTGTATTAGGCTGCAGGCAAAAGAACATCATTACAAGCACATCGGAAGTCCTGGGCAGTCCTGTTACCCATATGAGGCATTAAAACATTTCTGCATAGCATGGAGGTGGCATAAAACATTTTAAGATGCAATATCTTGACCAATGAGCTCAAGTAATGTCACAGACACTATTTATTTGAAAGAACTCAAGAGGGAACAGAGGCCAGCCGTGTGATATATGGTGTGAATTACTGAAGCAGCCACAGAGGGCTGTACGAGCACGTCCAGTCATTTGCTAACCAGAGTGCTGTTTTTATTGTTGCTGGCCTGCCGGGTCCATTATGGAGCACTCTGTGTTGAACAAAGACCCATCGCACTCTGCATTGCCTGCTCTTCTCCAAAGTCGACAGTTTGCAATGGTGCAAAGGAGGCAAGAGCTAGCTCCTGCAGTAGCAGTTCGAGAGTTTGTAACGGAAAATGGCTCTTGTAAGACATGCCTACTCATTTCAAATGTTAAGGTGTGGCCAAGAAGAATGACTCAATACAAGTCAGAAGGCACCAGCAGTAAACAAAATCATTTTGCAAGACTGTCTCCTGATTTGCGAGCTTTTATTTGCCAAGCAACATTTGATTATTTTCCAGGCTGACATAATTCCTCTGGACAGTTTAGTCGATCTCTTGTTGTTGCAGAGTTGCTCGTCGCAAAAGGACAGCAACAGTACAGACAGTCATGACAATCAATCATCGCTCCTTGCTACCTCGTTAATCTGACTTTGTAGCAGACTGTTTAGTAATTAGAAGGAACTTTGTGGGTAAATGGCCTCAGCAGATCACATGAAATTAGTATCATTAAAGGTTCCGTACAATGCAACAACATTTTTCCATCTAGTATACTTAATATACGTTTGCCTTGAAATGCTTACTAGGTTACCACGGCGGTTCCAAGTCAATCATTCACATGAAGTATGCAGATCAGAACACCATAAAAATGTCCTTAAATGCATTTTAAAATGGGTCTGGAGTTGCAATTATAGTAACTACAACCTGAATTTTATTTCAGCTGGTCTTATTTTTTTAGGGGAATTTCTTCCGAAGAAAACTTAACTGTAGTACACACTGACAACAAACACTTGTGTACCTTGCACAATGCTATAAGCCAAGCTTCCGTAACAGTGATCCAAGCCTGTCTCAGGCTGGTCTTCCTAAACTTATAGGCAAAGTATGACTGACTGGGCTCACCAGGTCCAAACAACGTGAGGAAGAAGTAGGAGGGTCTGTGAGAGGGGATGAGAATGAGCCCACACCACACCCTGCTTCGCACACCAAACCAACACCCCTGTACAAGTAAACAGAAGTGGAAGGGCAGGATAGGCCTACATGTTTGTCGGGCAGCTGGGTGAGAGGCATAGTTTTTCCCAATCATCGAAAAACATCTGTTGTTCTTTAGTCATATTTTAATGTTATATTACATATGCTATAATTTTATTATTCCCAAGCTGAAAGACCAACAGCTTAAAAAGAAAAAAAATTGAAGCACACTACACATGTCCATTTTACAAAGCTGGCAATTTTTATAATGGCTAGAGTGAAAATTGTGCTTTCCTCTTGCAGCCAAGATCTTGGAGTAAGCAAGGCAAGCAGAAAGCAAACAACTACAGTACTTAAACTGGGGTCAAGACCTCTGTTTTTCAGTAACTGCTTTTTCTGGTTGATTTTTTTTTTTTTTAAACATATCCTGACTCAGAGCAGGCAACCTCAGTTTACACTAATTTCTGTCATTGAGTAGGCTACTAATCCCTTCCAGGCAGTGTTGTTTGGCCCTCAAGGGAAATATCAAGGCCACTGTTCTCAAAATATTCAAAACAAAATTTTGGCCCAGAGGTGTCTTTGTGACAGCTGGTGCAAAGAACTCATAATGCAAATGTGCACGAGCAGAATGGAAAGCATGTCTTCACAAATACGAGACCAGTAAAGCAAGGGAACCAAGCAAAACAAAAAACAAAAATCTAGACATATTAAGTCCCGAGAAAGCTTGGCAGGCGAAAATGACACTTTACATAATGCATGTACATCGCACCAGCTGCCTTTCATATTCATTGCATTTCGTAAACAAACAACTTTGCTCCTCAAGAGTGACGTGACAGACAAAATGGAGTAAAAGAATAGAAGAACAGAAGCAGGGAAAGACAACAGAAATGACAAGGCAGGTAGTGGAATGACTGCTTATGTAGTGCTGAGATAGTGTACATCAGCAGCTTTGTCAAGCAGCAAATGGGTGTTCCTATTCTGAAGGTTAACTGTGTTGTGGCTGGGATTTTTATGCCATCTGTGTCATCAGTGCTAGGGTGGAGCCCAGCCTCCTTTCACAGGTGGAGGCCCAAATCTGTATTGCAAAAATATTCTCAGGCATAAAGCTGGTTACTTATCACACTGCTAGGTTCAAGCATGAATTGGCTAATCCCTTTGTTGCAAACTACATTTCAAAATTTATTTCTGTCCATCATTCATTGTCACGCCCCAAAAAGTACACACAAAAAACCCTGAATAGTGCAGTCATGTTATTAGTCACAATATTTTATTACATGTCTAAAAATGAAATGCTTTTAATCAAACCAGCTTACATGGCTTGCAGTTTACATGCTTTATACAGCAATAGGTGTTAATGGTTAAAAATACTATCATTAGGTGCTGTCAAGTCAATGTTACCTCCTGGCGACTGTGCATACCTCTAGAACATTCCGTCTGCTGTTCAATTAGTACTACAGGAACCACACCATGCTATCTGAGCCCAGCGCCTTGTTTTTTTTAATTAGCATCAGACTATTGCCTTGAAAAAAATAGGGCAAAGCTACTACCACCTTTTTAAAACTGGGCTATGAGGATCTTCCTACAGTAGCGCCGCACTACGGGATGAACTGAAGGGGAAAGAAAGCTGCTCAAGAAGGTTCAATGGTAATGTTCATGTGAGGATCAAGAACATCAGCCATCAAACAGCAACCGCAAGGCTGGTCCATTACATAAAACGACACAAATATCATTTCAACACCTGTCATGACGATTCAGAGGATTCAGAAATAAGGATCTGTTCATATTGTAGGAGGATGCTTTGGCAGGAATGACAGCTGTCTGCAAGTTTTACAGGCATTAGACATAACTTGTGTATGTGCACTGAATAGTGACAGACTGCTTTTGCTGAGGCCAATGACCTCACCTACCTCCTGTGCGTAAAAACACAGTCAGAAGAGACAAATTCTATGGCAGTTTCAGTGCTCTTCCAGTTTACAATTTTATTTAGCTTGTTTTCTTGTGCCATGACTACTGTCAAGTGTTCATGAACACATAAATGAAGTAAAATTCACATAAGAGATCCTCAGAGTCTTAGAATTAAAATGTAACATCAAATATAACTTCACCGCTACACTTTTCACAGCCACAGTGTAAACATTAAGACTGTCAATCACAGTTGCAGGAATAGCAGCAATAACACAGAGTCACCCACAGCCGTGTACTTTATAAGCAGCTGGAAGATGGATGACTGTTCCACAGGTTTTTGAATGGAAGACAAGAAAAATAAATCGACCATCCAAAGATCTTATCTATTTTGACACAAGAAGTTCTCAAGGTAGATGTTCAAGCTGAATGAGTTTTGCTTGTATGTATGGTGTGGAATAGCACACAAACTTAGCCTATTCAATTCTTTATTTTGAAATGATCACTAGCCATTTGTTACAGATTAATATAGAAATTACCTCTACAGGAAGAGTTAGGGTCACTGTTGTAAATTTGATCTTGAGTCTTGAATCTTGAAGTTCACTGTTGTAAATTGCACGATATTGTTCTGACTGTCCTGAATAGAGTATTGTGGGCTCGGTCCACCGTTAAAAATGTGATGTGTCTGTGAAAATGCAACAAATAACAGATGTAACTGAACGCTTAAAATGTGGCTTGCATGTCCTATACTACAATCCTTTCAGGTTCTACACCACACTCTCGTAGAAAGCAGAATTAGTTAGATAACGCACTGATTTTTGTTGTCTCGAGGTTTTGAGCCACTCTTCTGGAGGCAAACCTCTTTGCTGTGATTTCATGTGCTGCCAAGCTTATTTAGTCCCAGTTTTGGTGTCACTTGCATTGTTGCGAGTTCCTTTCGCATCCCCTAGATAACATGGTAGGCAACATGCTAAGAGAGACCAAATGCCTGGCATAAAACAATGCGACGTGCCAACACGCCTGGATACCTGTCTTCCTTTTTCCCCACTCGACTCTCTTATCCCACCTTTAAAAGCCAAATTCTGATGTCAGTGAGATAACCTTGTGTGGCCACTAAGAAACAGCCACCTGACCAAATATAGAGCTCTCAGCATTCAGAGGGGTTTGCTGAAGCTGTGATAAATGGACTCATCATTGCTATCTGTGAGTCTGACTCCTTTTGGAGGACTTCACTTCTCTCCATCTGCTAGTCTCTGTTTCTCACGTATCTCATTTTGTCTCTCCATGCCACCTTGTCAGTCTGCTCGTCCTGTTACTTCTTTCCACCCTCATTACCTACTTTTGCACTCTGTTCCTGTTTTGAACTATCAAACTAAATATTCCTCTGACATTCACACTCCAGCCCTCCACCGAGTCTCTCTCTCTCACTTTGCTATTCTTGACAGCCGCCATTTTAAGACTTGGCAGCTCTTGCCACTGAGCTAGAAATGCCTGCCACACTTCCAGCCATTTCCACGTTCAACAGTAAACTCTATTATACTGGTTACTGGAGCCCCTGCTTTTCTCAGGCAAAACTCTTTATCTCTGCTGCTCACATGGGAGTCCCCACAGAGACATCACCAGGAAAATGGCAGGCAGAAAAACATGGGGGGGTGCTAATGTCAAGATGCATTGATGTTTAAATACCCACCGTGTGCATCTATTTGTCAGATGGCTTCAAAGCCACACTGAGGGACTGTGGCATGACATCAGCCACCCCAAGTACCCCAGCTCCTGAATGTGAGGCCAGTGCACACCATCGCTGGGCATCGCCTTGGATACGAAACTTGGCTCTAGCCACTGTGGGGAGACATTGATCACACACACATGCCCTTTGCAACCCAGCTGGGGTCAGTGGTTGGGAGGTAGTGAGACTGGCACATGATGGATGCCTCCATCTTTACCACTGCCTTGCCTGCTGGGTCTTAATAGAAATGGGACAAGAGGGCTATTAATTGCAGACTAGAGC
Source organism: Gymnarchus niloticus (assembly GCA_009936485.2). Taxonomy (NCBI): domain Eukaryota; kingdom Metazoa; phylum Chordata; class Actinopteri; order Osteoglossiformes; family Gymnarchidae; genus Gymnarchus; species Gymnarchus niloticus. Next base: position 11,656,445 of record JAACJT020000032.1, on the reverse strand, counting down.
CCAGACAAAAAAAAACCAAGAGTCTGAGTTGCGTACAGGGAGCTGACGAATTTGTGGTTCATTTAAAAGGAGGCTCCGTGCAGCTTGACAGATCTGTCAATCCCGTCTCCGAAGCAGAGGGGGGCCTCTCCGTGGCCTCCCAGCCCATTCAATGGCTCGATTAAGACAAATTATCAGAAAAACATTGAATATGTTGGTGAGGAACCCTTCAGCCCATCTGCCGACGTTCTCATCAAGGTCAGCTGAGGGTCAACGTGGAGACAGTTTACTCCTGACTGACTAGGGAAGAAGCCCCCCGATCTCTAAAATAAAGAAAATGACACTGGATATACTGGAATACTGCTGTCTTTCAAAGCCATTAAAAAAAACCAAGTGCACCATAAAACAATCCGAACAACTTTTACTAAATCAACACGCAGTACGTACAAGCTTGTAATTCTGCGAACATTTTCAAGTTAAAACTGAAAAATTTTTTGAAGACTCTAGTGAGAAAAACCTCTGTAAGGGAACAAGAGTCTAGATGTAAGGAAAACTGACACATATGCACTGTAGTGTTGAGTTTGGGTAAACGGGGGAGGAGCACAGAGACTGATACTGATGTTCTAGAGGGGTAAAAACAGGGTAGTAACCTCCACTCACACTAAGCATCTACAGTATTCTCCATCTGGGTACTGGTTTTTAATTTACTGATTAAAATGACCGGACAGCTTGGCAGAACCTACCATCTTCCCCACCACCACCACTATTTTCCCTCTAACCCCACCAGCCACCGGAACCTCACCCAGGCAGCAGCCAGACACCTTGTAAATGGCTTTAACGGCTCATCACTTCGTAAAACATGTACAAGAAGCATGGCATCCCCAGGTTTGCTACTCAACATTCACCCTGAACACAACCAGTACCATGCGCAGTACCGTTCCCAGCCCGTCACCTTCAGTGCCATACATCAGCAGAGATGATTTAACCAGACTTAACACCCTGTGACCAATCACTGTCCCTCCCTCCTCATTTATCTGTTTAAATGATTTAACCGCTAACCACTGGGTTCTTTAAGATTCAGAGACACTGGAGACTGAAGCTCAGAGTTGTTCAAACTCAACACTGCATTTCTGAGGGTTGGGTGGCGCCCAGTCATCATTCAGGTAAAGAATAATGCAGTAATGCATTTCCAGTTACATCAAAAGGCACTGTTTGTAGACCATCCAGTCAGCGTCAGGTTTTCAACTATGACGCCCTGATGACCGGAGTAACGCAAACATGATGGCTCAGAACTGTTAAATCAGGGACTATACGGCTTCAAACTGCAGCCTCCACTGTATGGAAGCACATATCACACTCACAAAACAGGACTCACTATGTAGTAAGACGACCTACTCATACAGCAGAACCCTGAATGGAGTAATGATGGCCCACTCACAAAGCGTGGTCCATGGTGCGAGGGCTCACTCAGAGGAGGCTCATGGGCTGACTGAAGCCTCCAGCCATACCAGAGCCAAGGTCTCACATTCAAAAGAGATATAAAGTTCAGATGAGATCTATTTAAGGCCTCAAAATGAAAGATATCCTGTAGGCCTCACCAAACCTGAGGAGCTGAACTTAAATGCTAACCATGGCAACTGAGCCAATAGCCAACCTGAATGAATGGTACTTAGGTGACAATCACACAGCCAAACACCTGTATAGCACTAATGCATCGTGCCTCTGTTAGTCTCTCTTTCAGAGCTGCTAAGAGTCCTCATTAAATCTACATTACAATGGAATGTTTGTAATCTGTGCAACAGACGGCTTTCTTTCTGTACGGAATCTGCGACAGATTCAGTCATACTTGGTAAATGCTGAAAAAAAGGGAATTTAACCAATACATCATGTACGTGTTGGTGCGTGTAAACATTCGGCTGATTTGATCCAGTATGTCTAGATTACATGTATCCCAATCAGACATTTTATTCCAAAATATCCCCCATATTAGCATGAGATTCCTGCCATGCATAGAATAAAAATTTCCGCAAAAACACTCACTCATTGTTATAGACAGAAATGCAAAGTATGACAAGAATATGTAAAATGGCCAGAGTGGGGAGAGGCCCTGATAAGGATTTACAGTGACCTTCCAATAAAGGTCACCAAAAGATGTGGTCAAAGCCTTACTCAAAGCTTAGCCCATTACTCCACAGGTTTCCACATTCAAGAGCCATTGGCATGAAATGTAGAGGCTGGGACAGCAGAGTGATCCTGCTGAGGCCACCACTGCCCTCAGGCTGTTAATAGAACAACTTTGGCATGGGGAAGAGCCACTCACACTTCCACAAACAGAGGAGGTGGAGTAGTAGTGGGCCCATTTACATGAATAAGTCTAGGTGCATTTACCAATTCTATGAACAGATCACTTTAGCTAATAACCAGTTCTACTTTGCAATGTAAAGCTGAATTAAAAATAATTACTTTGCCTATTAAATATACAAAACCAGACAAACCTATGTGAACACAGGTACAGCACATCTTCACTTAGATTCAGAGCCTACAGACACAGGCATAACACCCACAATCCTGGAGTTGTAGAGACACAGAAGCAGCAACCCTGAAATATGCAGACCTTATGCGTTAAATTGTGTTTGCATGTTCCTTGCATCAGCATAGAGCCATGCCCACAGAAACCGCTGTCCCTCTTAGCCTTAAAGACTACTGTATAGCTAACCACTCAGGGCCTAAGAAAATCGTCAAAATGAAAGAATAACAGACTGCAGCTTTGGCCTTCTCATAAACACAAGGAAGATTTTGAGGGAGAAATGCTTCACTGATCAATCTAGGACTCTATTCATGATCTTCAAGGTCAAGTTAAGGCAAACCTACACAGAGACGCAAGAACAGTTTGGAAAGCTGAAGACCCTTTAAAAATGCCCATCACTGCTCTATGGTCCACGCTTGAAAAAAAAAACTCTACCTCTCGACAACTCAAAATGAAATTAAGTAAAAACCACCACATGGTAGGATGTTTTTCAAATATACATATGTACGTTTTGGAAATAAGCCTGAAAGTTACAAATTGTACATAAACATAGTGGGAAAATATTGAAATATGAAAGACATAAATGTATAATCAAGCACTGGCATTCATCTGTAAACAGCAGCACAAAGGGCTAAGCAACATGAATGTGGTTACAAAAGAAACATTAAGTGGAAAAAGTTAAAAGGACTAGCAAGCAAAGGAAAATCCCTCCAGGGAAAACAGAGAGAGTTTACAGATTATTGTGACCACAAGACATGTTTGGCACTGCCACGCATGGGTGGGCACACAGAACAAGACAGATAAACCCACCCCCCAACCTCCCCGCAGGTGCATGCTGTGGTGACTGAGCAGACCGCAGTGCAATCACACGCAAACCACAGCTTACACCAACCCCCCCAGGCTACTCTCTTCCCCACAGAAAGGAGCAGGGTGGGGAGGGCCGATTAGGATGGAGGTGGGAGGGGGAGCATTGAGGGTAAGTGCAGATGTCAGTGCCGGAAGGCTTTGTCGCAAGCAGAAGAACTTTTACTTTCTTTAACCACAATAGGGAGAAAGAGGAGGCAGCCAATGACATCATCGCTGGAACCAAGCAGAGAGGAGGCGGACTGAGGGGGAAATCTGCCAAAGATGCGCTGCCGGTCTGCTGAGCCGCGGGACTCCCAGGGCAGCCACTGGCGGAGTTTCCCTGCTGATCTGCTCATGGTCCCCTTTTCAACGGAAGATGACTTTCAGGAATGCTGGACGGGATCTGCGTCTGGGCTGTGTCCATGCTGTGCTCCAGCAGCGACAGCCTCTCTCTGCACTGCCCTCAACTTGTGGCTGGCAGTGCCATGCAAAGAAAATGCAATTCAGCTGCAACTGCAGCGTACTAATACAATCGGTCCCATTCGGGACAATGGCGTCCTCTGTGACCAACTGCACAGTCTAGTAGACGTCAGACTCAAGCCACACAGTGTGTCTTTTGTGCAAATGGGGCATGCGCGTGTGTGTGTGTGTGTGTCTGTGCCCGTGTGCTTGAATAATGCGTAAGCACGTTTATAGAAACCGCAACCCATTCTGAACAGATTGCTCTGCTCACGTTGGCAGTGTATTGTAGTTTGAACAGATCTGAGTCAGACATGTAGAATCTGGGAAGGGTTTTCGCCCCAGGCTTCAGTCGCCTGCCCCTAGTAACAGTGACCTCAATTATCTTCATAAACATCCTGTATCCATTACAATGGTATCTTCTCCTCTTCTATGCACTGTACTGTTTTCACCTTTCACTTTCCTTGATTTGTTTTTGCCCCAGACAAACCTGGAAGTAACATGTAATAATATACATACATGCAGCTCCTAAATTTAACAAATCATTTAAGCAAATATATTTGAAATTTGAACATATTTGACAGGCACCGATATTAACTCGGCTTTTTTCATTCTTTGCAATTTAGAGTGAGAGAGCCCAAATAACAATGGATTATTAATCTCACAAGGAATATTAGTAACTTTTGACCTTGAAAATTTGAGAGGAACCACAGTCACGTATTACAAAAGATTTCAGAAAAATAGTCAAGTTGTTTTAATTTGTCTCCTTTACTTCTCTGGAAACTAACAAGCGTAAATAAGTTTACAACAATTATAGTTATATTCCTGCTAGAAAACTAATGCTTGCGATTTACTTCAACAAAACAGATTGGATTATCCTCTGGTGATATGGGAATGGCAGTTAAGCATGAGAGGCTGCACTGACCCCTATCCATCAGAACTGACCATCCCTGAAGTAAACTATGACCTGACAATGATCAGGTGACTCGAGTCTTGTTTTTATAAACGCAAAGAGAGTGACCTTGTTCCCAGACCTTTCACCCCACCCCCCACTACTCTGTTCCCCGTAATGTCCTGGGTCACAAGGGTACAAGAGAAGTCTTTGGAAAAACAACTCTGTGTTGGAGAGGCTCTAACACAATGTTCCACCATGAAAAATGAGACATTTCTATTCCACAGGAAACCTTTTTGGGCACCCCCTCCCCATTTCCTTTCTAACATGAACAGAAGGGATGAACTAGTAGAAAATACTGCTGGCTTTCCCAAGCCTGTCAATAGCAGATCTGTACATACAGGTTTGAGATGGCAGCAACCAAGCAACCAAGTCTGTTAGTTGGCAATTGGGTAAGACAGCAAAAGATGAGGTCTTGCATTCTTTCTCCCTGGTTGACAAACTACTGCACCACAAATGTGAGTCTGCTATTGACAGCAGAACAAGACAGACTGCAGCAAATGACCCTCAAACAAGCCAGTTATTTGTCATACTGGTCAACAGCAAAGAATGTTAGGCATGTCTGAGGGCCGCTAAGTAATGGTTTCATCTCTCTGTCCTCATTTCTTTCTATCACTCATGGTCATCCTTACTCAAAGGCTTTAGAAAAACATCATCTTTAGGGTAAGACAGCTAAGGCAATATTGCATAGGTTAACATCCCCAGCTGAACACCGCTTCCCAGATACAAACTAAGAGGTTATTTCTGGCACTAATACTGTTACAGGATTTCCTGCTGTGTGCCATATTTTTTCCAGCCCTTTATGTTCAGACGTTTGTGAGCTCTGGTCATGCTGAACCCAAACTTGGTGGAAGACAGACCCATAAACTCTATCAATGACCTGATTTGGCCTCATCATAGCTCATTGTGTCCCTATGTGCACACCATATTTAGGCCATGTACCAATGGCTCCTCCAGGATTCTTTGGTTTGTCTTCTTTTAAAACTCAGGCAGGTGCTAATTAACATCAAGGAAGACTATGGATCTTGAGGGTCAGGATTGGCCACCACTGCCTCAAGGGCAGTTAGCAAGTGCATAGCAGACTTTACCAATTATTCTCACACTTGCTCCCATCTATACAACAGTAAAAAATGACTAAACCTAGTCTAAGAAACCATTATCAGAGATACAGCATCACTTCCCCAACCTATGAAGCAAACGTGCAAATTTTTAGGACCCAGTTGAGTCTATGTCTGTGTAGGTTCTCACAGGCGAGTCTAGTTCTACTCCTGAAATTCCACAATCCCTTGCTTCTTCAAGTACAATTCCTGATGAAGGTTACAGAAAGAATTAGAGAGGAGAGGCAAATCAGCCAGTGCACACAAGCCTGACTTCCCACTGGCTAACCTGCATCACACCTGTTCAAAAATCCTGCAATAATACAGGCACACCCACTATTCTATTTGTTTCAAGAGTTTGACTACCAAAATGTACATTTAAACATGTGAGAAACTGATTTTGCAGATGCCTGCATGCTGCATGTGAGATAAAGCCAGTCAAAAAAAAAAAAAAAAAAACTGTGATTCCGACACTCCCATGAAAACCAAAGCACTGCTTCAGAGAACCAGGGCATGCTGGTCAGAGACTCTAACACTGGCCCACTGTAACATCCAGTGGGAGAAATTCCATTCCCTTACAAGACTTTCACTAGCATAATTGGTGTAAACTGATTACTCTATTGTACAACAGAAATGACGGCTGTGAGTGCTTGATCCTCATATGCTTTGATGTAAATCCCATTCCACTAAAACACAGCACCAAATCAATCAATCAATCTGGAGAAAAATGTATATTACTGAAAGGGACTCCTGAAAATAAAACAGCACACTTCAAACTAGCACTTTATTATACTTCCTAATTTAAAGGCTATCTATGTGCATTACATTTCTTGTTCTACCAAATAAACGCTTGTGTTTTTTGCTGAGGCCATTTCTACAAACACTCTGCATGTTATACTGATACTTACATTATTGTAAAATGTTAGCGTATCGATGAAAATGACACTTATGTTGAGTAGTTTAGCATATATGCCATATTATCTATGTATGATTTTAAGTTTCCCATTAACTGGGGTATAAAACAGATCAGAGCTTTAACAAATACATTGTGGTTTGCGATTGAAGAGAAAAATCTACAGTGTAGACCAATAAAGCAAGAATTCAGTATATTAATACTTTCTATTCCAAAGCCTTAACGAGGGGCATTGCATTGCTGTATAGTATGCTTAAAAAGAAGAGCAGTCTTCAAAGTTAAGACCAGACTGCATGGACAGTAGATCAAGAGTTGAGAAAAAAAACTACCCCTGACTCTCAACTTCCTAACTCAACCTGAAATAGTAATTTAAGCCCTCTTTACTCACATATAATTATTTGCACATGGCAGAGAGCCTTTGCATTTATTGCTTGAGCAGTTTTTAAAATGAGGTCAAAATAAATTCCTATTCCTACCCACCCCCCCGAGACACACATGGTATTTTTCAGATAGGAAGGAGTTTCCCTGGAGCGACCAGCACATTTTTTAAGCAATGTCAGTGTTGTACTTAGCATTTTTGGTGACAATTGACAGCATACGTCAGTCACTCCCTCCAAAGTCAAACCAAAACCTCAGTGTTCCTGGGCCAAGAGACAAAACACTCAAAGTTCCATCTGGACGGGGCTACCTTAGACCAGAGCAGCCCCTGGGCCATACAGCACCGTGAAACAACCTAATGCACACTGAGCTTTCAAGTCTAAGCCAGCAATGTCAGTTGCCGGCACTTTTTCTTGGCACAAGCGTTGACAGCTCATTTGCGTCTTTCTCCTAAGGCAGCTCCATGCAATCTGTAACTGTATAGAGAACCCGCCCTGACCTTCCTGCTTCCCTCATCTCCAAACGTGCGGACATCCAAACGAGCTGACCGGGTTACACCAGTGCACCCCGGCAACATAACAACCAAACATCTCATGTGCAACCACGCACACGCAAACAGCGACATCCAAATGCAAAGTCTTTCAATCCCAAAACTCCAGGTCCCCATATATCCATGCAACAACTTGCTCCAAAGTCTTGGTAACCAAATCAATTTTCACTGCAATACATTTCTTGCCACACACAAGGCATTGACATAATGGTCCTATGTGAAATCGAAATCTTCAGTTTTTAAATAAGACAGAAGAAGTTTTTTTGAAAGCCACCCTCAAGATGGTTCAATTGCTGACTGCTGAACTCACCTCATTAGCAGCTCACAGGTTCTCTCCTCTTTGTCCTTCATTCTTCTATTCCTTCTCTCTCTTTCCCTCACAGCTGGCTGAAGTTTGTCCTCCAGATTTTCTTCTCATCAGAGCAGACGAGAGAGAGGAGCGTGCGGGAAAAGAAAAATGCAGCACAGACACTCTCCCCATTTTCCTCGTTTCTCTCTCCGCTTTGGGTCGTGCCATCTCCCGCACCCCCATTAGCAACGCCACCATCCCAAGCAAACAGCGATGACAAACAGAGAGAGAGAGAGAGAGAGAGAGAGAGAGCAAAAAAGCAGAGCGAGAGAGAGAAAAGGCAGCGAGCACAAAGTGTGCGCTCAGTCGACTCGCGTCTCTTCAGTTCAAATTTAGAGGCTCGCTTTCTGAAGGGGGGGGTGAGCTGCACTGAGCATGCCTGAAGCTCAGAGGCACCTTCTGAAAATGAGCACGACTTCCTTTCCAGCAGCTCCCCTGCCCCCATGCCCCAGGACCAGCACGTCACGCCTCCCCCCTCTATAACCCCCCCAAACCAACCAACCAACCAACACCCAACCCGCTTTCAGATTTCAATAGAAAAAAAAAAAATTAAAAATTAGGATCATTGCTCATGCTGAAGTCCAGACAGTCTGTGCTCCTTCTGCCACTGCAGGAGCCCCAGCTACAGATCAGTAGTTACTGGGGTGGCTTCAACGAGGTAAGGATGGCAGCTTATTGTTATCAAGTCAGGTGGCCCCAGTCCCTGGACCATCTTTATCCCTAGAGTTAAATATTACGCAGGACCTTGGGCACCCTGTGAAGAGGTGTTAAGGGCTAAACATTGTGCATTTTCCAAGATTGAAACCTAAACTTTAGAGCTTCTCCTTAAATTACTTGGACAACTGGGGGAGGGTCTGTGACAAGTGGGCACCAGGGGGGCTGAGTGCCTACATTTGGATAAGTCCATGGGGGCAGGTAGGGTCAGTGCACAGGAATACGTGGGGCAATGCTCATAGCAGACGAGGTTACTCAGGGCAAGGAGACAGCTCTGATAATTGCCCTGGATGATAAGGCCAAAAGCAGCTGATAGGTACTGATGGATGGATGGCAACCAAATGGCTGTCCCACGCAAACAACTTCTGTTGTCTGGGAACTTGCCGCAGGCACAGATTCTGAGTGCTATGTCCTTATGGTGTCATTGCTGCCCAGAGCACACGGAGGTAGTATAAAGTCAGGGGATCGTATTCACCCTGCTGTATTTGTGTTACATACGGGCAGGTTGAGGCCAAGCTGTGAATAGCCTTGTCACATTTAATATGAAGAACTCATTTTGTTTTTTGACCTTTTTAATGCCAAAACAGAAAGAACATCTTAACATCTTCCGACAAAACTTTCTGTGGGAAGAAGCATACACTAAATTAGACTATGGCAATATTGACTCAGGAGATCATTTTGTTAACTGAAAGGTTGAGAAGTTAATTTATTCATTGTATTGCATGCCTTCCAGAATGAAATCTGATGCAGCATGCTTTGTCTAGGAGAGTATTTTTAATATGTTGTAGCTGTATATTTATAGCTGAACATGAATACCGGTAAAGTTCTGTTATTTTTGAAATACGGTGTAGATATTTGTTTTTCTTTGAGTGCAGTTACCAGCGTGGGCATATTTGTGTGTGTATCTGAACACGTATACACAAAGTGTCCACATGTTGAATGGGTGTGGAGGTGCATGCACACGTGCCCATTTTAACCCCGGTTCCAAAAGACATGTCTTTCCAGGGTCGTTACGGGTCTGGTCCTACCACCACCTATATATGTGTCATGCCCCCAGCGGGGCACCCGGCTCATGTTTCGAGCCTGTGGTGCACCCATGCAGTGCCCATGCTCTCAACGCAAACTTATCACACACGGAGGGTGCACCTAGACTAGAGCCTTACCAAGTCTATTCTGCCCTAGACCTGCATATGCTGAAACACACACAAACACACTCAAACAAACAAATATTAATACAGTATAACAGAAACTTTTCTGTTAAAGAAAAAAGAAGAAAAAAAAAATAAAAAATCAATGGTTAAGCCAATCCTGAGAACTAGTTACTTCTTGGTGCTAGTCTCAAGGACACATCTTTTTATTAAAAATGTATGAAGACTTAAATAATCCAGATTAGCACAGTGATATGAGAATGCATCAACACTGATCATAGTTACCGATGCATAGATTCCATTAAAAACCATTTTCCCTTCCACCCATGCTACAATTCTCATATACACACCATGAGAAAGAAAGCCTTCTTTTCTCATCAAACAAACAGAAACAAGGCACAATGCAGTAGAAATAGGGTATCACTGAACATGATTAAAAGCCATGAGGTGGAACGACCAAAGCAAGCACCTTGCTGACTCCATGACTTTGCCCATTCACAGCTCCAGCTTCTGATTTCTGCTGTCACAAATACCCTGGGCACCAAATTCCCTGGGGCAACCCCCAGCTCGGAGGAAAGGGGGGGAGACAGCAGACAAAGTACATCATCTGCCTTGGGTTTTTGGACTGCTGTCATTTACAATCTCATTTAGCTTGACAGTGCCAGAGGTAACATCCAGAAGTCAAAACTATTCATTTCCCTTGGCATTCTCTCCTGTATGATCATGACAGCTTGAACTATTGATTTAAAGCCATGCTCACCTTATGTTATGTAAGCTGGCCGGCCATATTGAACTAGTACAGCCATTTAAATCTCTACAGTTCGAAGTTTTTGCTTCAATCAAAATATCAGGTTCATTGACCAAAGCTGTCACTTTAGAAGACAAACATTTACGAGCATGAGATGATCTGGAGAAAGGTGATAACTTGTGCTTTTCATCTTTGCATAAATAGAAAAAAAAAACATTTCAGTTTTGATTGCTTTATAAAGCCTCTGTCCTAAAACCCTTGTGAAAAAAAACCTAATTTGGTTCAACCTGCTGCTGTCGGTAATCTTCCAGCCCCTCTCTCTGTGCTGACCCACTTTAGCAGAGTCTGTCTGCACCCAGGCGGCAAAAACAGGCTCAGTGTCCTGGGGGAGAGAGAGAACCCTTCCCCCTTTCTCACTCTTTCCTCACCTGGCATGGTCCTGACAGTCCAGCTGCCACAGCTGGCCCCATGGCGCATCCCCAAGCGATGCTCGAAATAGATCCCGTAATTCCGCGTACAGACAAGTTGTCCCGCCTTCAGACCTGCTCAGACAGTTCTCCGCCCCCACTGCGGCAAAGTATGGGAAGAGAATTATTGGATTATTTTGCTTCTTTCTGCCCAGATCCCCAGGACGGACATTTTTCTACTTGTTTGTTTTTCTGTGTTTTATCCCATTCAGGCCAGTTAACCCACAGCTGTTCATCACCTGGTCCGTGAGGAGCTCCTCAGTCCTATCAAATCCTCAGGAACGTCAGACAGGCCAGCTTGGATGGACGTGACATGCCGCTCTCTTTTAATGCAGCTTTCAGCATGTGAATGGTGAGCTACAGGAATAACAGGACCAGTGCACACATGGGGCCAGGGACTCCAGATTCCTCTTTCATACAAAAAAAAAGCTTCCACAATTAAATCATCTTCATATGTGGCCTACTTTTCATGCATCTATTCGGGTAGAAATGTTGGTGCACGTAACAAAGCTAGATGCCACGTAGAGGGAGAGAGGGAAGGTTGTTTGTACATGGGGCTGTCAAGGGAATCCTAGACCCATATCAGATGCTTATATTCAAGACAAGGTAACACAGCTTGAAATGATCTGCTTCAGTATCATATCCTCCTCTCTATCCATACACAGTCATCACCCATAAACCCCATCCTAAAAGAACTAGCCAATACAGTGCCATGAAAAAGTATTTGCCTCTTTCTTGAGTTTATGTGCTTGTACATTTGTCAGACTAATTTTGCATCTTTAGACAAAGGAAAACTGAGTACAGACGACACTTCTGTAAATTATTTCATTTTAAAGTAATCCAAAACACATGCTGCAATGTGAAAAATTGTTCCCTTAAGCTTAAATTGTTGCACCTCCTTTAGCAACTAAATGCTTACTCTGATTTGATCGACATCTTTCATCAGTTTAATTACAGTGTGGAGGGGATTCTGCCCACTTTTCTTTGCAGAACTGTATTAATTCTGACATAGTGGTAGGTTTGACCATGAACTGTTTATTTCAGGTCCCCCCACAATTACTCAGGGCTTCGACTAAGCCACCCCAATACTTTAACTTTGTTTCTTCTCACCCATTCAGATGTGGGCTTGTTTTTCTATTTTTGCCCACTGTATAGAGCAAAGTATAACACACAATTTGTTCAATAACAAGTCATGCAGCAAAACACCCTTTCACCATCAGATTTCCATAAACATTTTTGACTTTTGGCATGATATTACTAATATGAAATGCTAACTTTCCTTTACACCAGACATCATAGTACCTGTGACATCCAAGTTGACATCAAAAGTTGTACTTTTCATTCACCAGTCAATAAACCATTATCCCAAAAGGCTTGACATAAGGCTTCATCGGGTACTTTTTGCTAATGTGAGATGAATGATGAGGTTTCTCATTGTTAGCAGTGGTTTCCACCTTGCTGCTTTCTAACGAATCACATTTTTGCCCAAGGTCTTTCATATTCCAGAGTCATGAATACTGATCTTAGCTGAGGCTAGAGAGGCCTGCAGTTCTTTGGATATTTGGGAACTTTCTCTGACTTCCCGATTAATTGTTACTGCGCCCTTGGCAAGCAGGCTCTCCCTGGGAAGACTGACCACTGTGTTACACGTGGTCTCCATTTGGAGGTAATGGCACTTTCTGTGGTTCAGCGGAATTCCAGGTCATCCAAAAACACTTTGTATATGCATTTCAACAACTTGTTTTCTGAACCTGTCTAGAATTTCCTTTGATCACAGCATACTGTGCTTGTGTCAAGTACTTTATTAAGGCTCAATATCAGTGAGGCTTAAATTCAACAGGGTTGGTTGCAGTGGAGCCTGCCTAAGTTCAAACAGCTGAATCTAATTCTGTTAAATTTGGTTAATTGTTTTAATTGAACAACTAGGGTGATACTCCCTTTTCACATGGATGATGTGAGTGTTGGAAAGATCTCTTCCTGAAATAAATGAAATTATTTAAAAAAAAAAAAAAAATTAGATTTTTGCTTAATTTCTCTTGGCCAAGTATTACACTTTGTCTAAAGATATATGTAACCATTCAGTAGAACAAATATACAATAATACTTGCATTCCTGGTTAAACATTTGGTTTTTTGTCAAGCTAAAACTATATGGATTAGGGACAATGGCTGCTCGTATGGAGAAACAAAAAGGCCTAAAAAAAAAAAAAAAAAAGAAACACAACATTAAAAACTGGAACTGAGCTGTGGAGACAGAGATAACAGGAACTGAGCCTATAAGTATACCACAAAGAGCAAAAAGCAAACCAGCACTAACACTGCAGAACAAAGCTAACATAACACACATCACCAGAGCCATATCACAGTACAGTCCTTCTATGCCATTCCTACCAATTCAATATGCTTCAACGAATAGTGTTAGCCAGTCCTTACCAGACAGCTGACCCTCCTGCTGCAAATTTCAGGTAAGCACACATAAGGATAAAGCCTTCATATGGGGCAGTGACAATTCAAATCCTTCCTGTGCCATGGAAAGATAAGTCTTCTCCATCAAGTCAGATATTTCTGTGGAATGTCTCGCAAAACCCTTTGCAGCTACACACAGTGTAGGTAAAGAATCACTTATACAGTTGGGTGTTGACTGGCAAATGTGGAAGGATGTCTCAGTCATGCACACCTCTACTTTTTGATCCTGAACACACATGCCATGCTTAAACACTCCTCCCACAGTCTCCCTTAAAAACAACACATGGTTTTCCGGAAGAATCAAACGACATCCCACTCGAAACAAGAATCGCCCAAAAAGTGCCTACAGCTGTGGAGGGGATGGATGGACTGAGGCACCTTGGACTGAGCTATGATCATCAATCTGTCACACACACACACACACACACACAATGCTCCCCATACAAACCCTGCTGTGCCCTGTAAGCTCCTAAACCAAATACAACGCTGTTTTTCACCTCCAGCCAAGAGACCCCTTTCCTTCAGTCCCATTTTGTTCAAAATATTGGAGGGGTTCAGGGGGCTAAATGCCACAAAGAGGCAATAAGAGAAATCATTTAAAATAGAGATCACTATCCCCACCAAAAGAACAGCAGACATAGGAAACGACGGACAGTGAAAATGCTTCTAAACCACAATTTTAAAATGGAGCCCAGCTCGCTATGTCTCTCACCCCCACTATTCCTCTCTCTCCTATTCTCACAGAAAGGATATAAGGAAAATGGGTATGAATTCCATCACATTCACTCAAAGGGCACTGTGGGGGTTGGAGATAACGGCAGACATGTTTAGATCTGTGTGTGTGAGGGAGCACCTGCACTCCTGAATCTAGCCAGGACAGCCAAGAGGACACACTAAAACAAGGGAAATCTTTTAATGAAGGCTGAGATGAGTAACCAGTCACTTAGCCAGGAGGCTGATGAACATGCAATTAAAAGGGCTGACTAAAAGGACATGCATCTCCAGTGCAATCCCATGTCCCATTCCCCCAGTCAACTCTATTTGATTCTCCTCTCCCCTTGCATATATTATGGTGTTCCCTGCATTTCTGTTGTCCTGGGATGAACCTACACCTGTGACTAGGGAGTGCCCCTTCTTAAACATGTGTTATGTGTCAAAATCTGTGTGTCTGGTAAACAGGTGCTTTGGCAAGAAGCATAATAGTGAAAATTAACATTATTAATTATATTTTAGTAATTATTACTGATACTGTTATACTTTACCCATTCATAATTAAAAAGATTAACATTGTAAAAACAAAAGATACCAGAATTCCCAGTCACAGTTGGACCCCTGTGAGTTTTTATTTCCCCACACTAAATTAAAATATAATTAAAACATGTAATAAATTCTGGCCATAAGTAAACAAACCTTGATATCTGTGAATTTCTATGACATATTTCGGGATAATGATGAAAGTGAAAAATAAGAATTTCCTTTTACAATCATACCATACATCATTACCAATTAATTCTCTGATTAAATGTATGATTGTTTAAGTGTATAGACCACAAGTGACAGTGACAAACTGATGTTAATCTACCACTTTGGCTGAGAAGCTCAATGATAAAGGCCCAGTTCAGGAAAAATACTCACTCCTCCTGCAACTTTTTAAGGAATCTGTAACTTTTATCTGTTCATAAACAGGACATGTAGGAAAAAAACTAGACATTAGTTTAATTTCAAATGAGATTAAGTAAAATGTTTTAAGCAATACCTAATCTATACTGCGGATTTATTGGAAAGTAAATCATTTTCTAGAATAGGTATTCAACAAAATAACTCCATGGAGACACTGATTTATGTTGTAAGCTGTATTTACACTGCACTGAGAAGAACTTACAGCTTAAGAAAAATAGACGATTCTTCTGCTTGTCTCTCCGCTGTATTGTTGTTTTATTTTCTTAGTGCCAACTATTCAGACATACCTAAAATATTTTTTTTCTGCATATTTTAAAGGTCACAAGAAATGGGCAAGGAATATCTAAAGAGAAAATGTTAAAATCAACAGGCAATAAGTGAGATAATTTTGAAACTGGTAACGAGACAATCTAGAAAAAAGCCACTTTGAGACCTTGAACCAGAGCCCCAAGCTGAGCACACCTGATGAAAATAACAGTCAGAGTCTCTGTGGTTGTCATGCACACAAATTACCTCTTAAACTGGCTGTTAACACAACACATCAGTTCCATGACTAAACACCACTGCCTTGACTACACTACCTAGCTAAAAGTGACTAGACTAACACAAACATTTTGACAAGCTTACTCCCAGGAGAATCATTGATTTCTCGAGAAATTATGAAGCCATTAATTAAATTCCTTGAGACCATTAACTTCACTCTATATAGCTGCCATTCAGTGGCTTAATTTAAACACTATACTGCAGTACTAATACTCTTTGGAGAGTAGAGTTCAGTACAGCATAGTCCGGATGCACAGGTTGGCTCAGCACAGCCTACAATATCCCAGGATTTCAAAAAGGTGCTGATTTGTAGCAGGATAACCTAAGGGTTGTAAATGCAATCCGACAAAATGAGTTGGGCTGACAGTGTTCACCAGTCAAAGCATTCCAGTGGCGCGGAGCTAGACAAGCCAACCCGTTCCCTAAACCCCTCCCCCACACACATCTTCTAAATTAAAAACGTGTCAAAGGGAACAATGTCAATGGACCGAGAAAACGAGAAAAAAAATGACGAAAATGAAGGAGGGGCAGAAGGGCCCAGTAGTGGCTAAGCCTCTGCCAGGCAGGAGGTGAGATCTGTAAACACAATCTAAAACACTTTAGAGACCAAAGGCACATCGGACTACAGCTCTGGAGGAAGAGGTTTGGTAAACACATAAATGATTCATTGAATTTAGACCTTTCTTTTAAGATGTGCAGTCAACCTTTTCACAAATATACTGGATAGATGATGTAACTGAATATTTCTGCAGAAGCTTCTCTCTTTCATCGGTCACTTACGGTTGCAGCA
Organism: Gymnarchus niloticus; assembly: GCA_009936485.2. Lineage (NCBI taxonomy): Eukaryota > Metazoa > Chordata > Actinopteri > Osteoglossiformes > Gymnarchidae > Gymnarchus > Gymnarchus niloticus. The sequence goes on along the minus strand of JAACJT020000032.1, from coordinate 11,639,840 downwards.
AATGTACTTTGTCCATTGTCTAAAAAGCATTAAACCTACACAGGTCACAACTTAGGAAATCTGAATTTCATGCTTGCATTTATGTACACGGGCACAGGTCCCCATGCGTCAGTCTTCACCACTGTGGGCCAGTGAAAATGTGTGCCCCTGTATGTGTATATGAACCACTGTATGTTTAGGGATTGTGGATTGTCTGGCAAAGGAAGGAAGGAGGTGGTCGCTCTCAACTGCAAACAGCGAACCTTAAGGTCAAAGGTCATGGGAAAACCAGCAAACAAAAGAGTGCTTATAGCGAAATGTGGGAGGGGTGCAGAATTTCTTTAAAAAAAGAAGCGAAGAAAAAGCACAAAGTATAAGTGCAGGGGCTGTGTTACAGAATGGATGTCTACAAAACTATTACAGAAATCCCCAAAATGGAAACGGCTTCAGGGATGTGTAAAACCATGCCAGCTTTCTTTGGGTGTGCCACCAGCCCCCCTGCATTATTCCTTTTTCAGGACTCTGGAGGGGGGCTTACGCATGCCTCCAGTATTGTCCATGCTCTGGCACTGCACACAAAACAAAGCTTAGCCTTTGACAAGTCACGCCTGACAAAGCCTCTCTTTTTCCCCCTGCACAGAAAAGCAGAAGGCCAGATGTACTGTAAATTAACTTGACCCTCTAAATTAGGAGCAAGACAGCCTTTGATTGGTTGTTCAAGAATAAATTGCCAAGAACTTCAGATTAACAGAGAGAGTTTCTAGGCAGCTGGGACCTCAGAACAAGACATACATAGGCAAGAGAGATCTTTTGAACTCTATAATAAGGCGATCAACACGTGCATTCTTAATGTTTGAAACCTAACCCAAATGCTCAGCAGTAGCCCAACAACATGTGCCCTGGCATTACTGAAGTGCTAATCATGTATACCCAAAGCCAACAAGCCATATGGATACTGGAGGCAGTAATGTTCATGGTAGTTAGTTCAAGGCAGTTATGTTTTTCGGAAATATTTTCCAATTGAAATAAGGACAACATGTTGCTTATTGGTAGTTTCCTTCACCCCAATGCACTTAACAGTTGGTCACTATTCCTCCCATCCTGATAGTCATTGCACCTGTGTGGGGGGGGGGGGTCAAATTAAAGCCGTTGCTCTTTTTATGGGTGCCGTCAGGGGGGAGTGTAGGGGGGGGGGGGGGGGGGGGGGAGTGGCGCGG
>JAACJT020000032.1:11603838-11638544 GCA_009936485.2 Gymnarchus niloticus | reverse complement strand
AGCACCCACACCGTACGCCCAGCTGCACAAGCGGCCAGGGGTGAGGAAAAGGATATCTCCTGCCCCTCCTGTACCGCCAGCGAGTGGGCGGGGAGAGGGGGGAGGGGGGGGGGGGGGGGGGTTCAAAACACAGCCATTGATCAAAGTCATAGTGAGATGACCCTTGATCCCTACATCACCTCTGATCTGCTATGACTTAGGCAACAAAACAGCAGCCCAGAGGTCTGCATATGCATCCATTTATAAAGGTCATAGTCCACGGTGTCAGTACAGATAAACAGCTGTCACTTGGGTCACCAGTTTGCTTCCAGGAAGGCCAGACTGTCAAAAACTACCACAAGAAAAAGAGAACATTTGACTAGTATAGGCCATTCTTGCAAGGAGGTCATAGTAAAGAATTATTTTAAATTATATACATGGGGTTATTTTAAGCCTCAAACATTCCCCATACTAATAAGTAGATTAAGTATATGACCATAAACTCTTTTATTACTTTCTTGAGCCATAAATTCCCAAGGGTTTATTTTACAGCAAAAAATATCCTATTGAAATGAGGTTCACGTAAACTATGAAATCCCCTACAGAGGAGTGAATAATGCATATAAAAATCAAGCATTTTGCTCAGTCAAGAATTGAAGATTACATTATAAAAATACGGAGAGCAACTTTATGCCAAATATACAATTAAAGAAAGATATTTAATGGCATGATTGGCCATGTCTGAGCTCTTAAACCTGTATGGTCAATATATTTGTCCCAGCAAGACTCAGGAGTTACCAAACCACACATGCAGTAGCATGGCTGAACACCCGGTAATAACCAGCGAGCAACCGGCCTTTACCTAAATTCACTGTTTTATCATTACCACAGTAGGACTCGGAGCCTGGCACTTGTTTTTGAATAGAATTCTCTTTCACAGGCTCTAATATGGCTGCCTGAATCTCACAGATCTGGTATTTATAACTGAAATCAAAATATGCAATGAGGAATTTCACTGCACAGATCCACCTTCCAACCCATAACATTAAGATAAAGCACCTAGATGTCTTACTTTAACATTATAGTTATCTATCTGCTATGTGTAAAGATATGTAATCGTTGTGTCTGCAGCTGTAGTACTAAACGTATCACTTTCTTGCATTTATTTAGCTGAATACACGTCAGGACAGCTTATAGCTAGAGCATGGGGTCTCTCAGCACCTAGCTCTCCTGGGAGAGTTAGGGTTAAGGTCCTTGCTCAAGGGCCCATTGTTGAAATGAGTACACTGCTAGCCACAGGATTCAAACCCACAACCTTCTGGAAACAAATTCCTAACCCACTTAGCTACACACCACCCCCATATTCATGCCACTCTAACTTTTTTCATTCCTCAAGATAACTGCTAAACCAACTAAGTGTTTAATGCATTTATTCATTTTATTTCTGCCTTGTGCTGGGTATTATTCCCCAGATCCTTTCCAGTAGAAATCCCACATTGTGGCCTCAACTTTCCTTATTCTTCCATTTATGTTTGGCTAAATCTGACCTTCATTTTTTCCCTTGCAGTCCATCAATAATGAATTCACATCTTTCCCAGCTTGATTCTTTTTAGAACAGTTCAATTCCTTTCAATGACTTTCAGTATTTGCCTCAAAAGTCCTTGCCTATTGTCTTACTACTGCTGTAACTTTGCCCTCTAGTAACTAAGTTAACGTTTTCTGAAGGGATAAAGCTATAAAGCAAAAAACAAAATGAAAATGTATGAAAGTAATATAAAAATCATTCAATGCAATAAAATATTCACAAAAATACAAGCCTCTTGCTTTCTGTGGATTTCTATTTTGACAAGGTAATTTTGCAGTTTAATAGCTTTTATTCCTACAAATTATTTATACAATGAAAGGTGAACAAGATGAGTCCCAGCTTTACAGGCAGAAATCAGCTTGATAAAGGTTTAATCATACTCCTGTGACATGTCAAATCTTGGCAATGTTTCCACAATAGAGGTCTACAAACATAAAAGCCATCAAATCAATATCAATGAATTCTGTATGTGACAATATGATGCTACCTGCTTCACACAACATGCTTCACATCTACATACCGAATATTAATGAGCAAGTGAAGAGAAGAAGAAATCATTTTACCGGTACAGTATCATCATCAAAATCACGACACATGAACAGATTTAAAGCGAACAGCTTTCATATTTGTAAAACTATGTAGACTGACTGGCTTTCATATACAATAATATGTGGCAGACCTGTACAAAGGAATCTTGTCAGCAATTCACATTAAATCCATCCAGCATTCCACCCATCCATCATTCATCCATCCATCTTCCATAACAGCTTGCAGGGTCATGCCAAGTATTAAGCCTATCCCAAGTAACAAATGCTCAAGGCAGCCTGAACTGAATACAAGTCCATCGTAGTCACAGATTCTAACAACCATCAAATTAGAGGTCCGGTTGTAATGATGATTATGGGTTCTCATTATTCCCATGGGTTCCCATTATGGTCATTTTTCGTAAATCATAACATATATAAACACAACAAGCTCTGAATTAGCTTTTTACTGGTTCAGAGGATCCTGACATCATCTGTAGAGTCAGACAGAAATATTATGCACATGAACATTACAGCAATTGCAATGCTGTGTCTTTTAAATCAACACAGATCAGCCCATATATTGCTATCTTGTCGCAGAGTACATTTAAGTAGGTCAGCACTTACAAAACCCACAGAAGGGTTTTAGGTTTTCTCATTTTACAGAATTGGAAGGTGGCTGCCAAATGCGTAATGAGAAACAGCTTCTCAAAAGTGATGGCACTGATTACATCGATAAAGTTACAGACGCAATCGATGAGGGCTCTGGCATAATAATGACAGACGCAGCATGATGAATGTTAAAGCCATCGCCTCAGTTCACCGAGCAATGCTGCCCAAGAGTGGATCTCTACTGCCGTCCACAGGGGAGACGCAGTAACATGTCCTCCACTCCATTCCTTTCTCCAGAATCCTGCTGGTCTCTCCCCACCATGAAACACACAAGCACACAATTACTATTGTCTCCGATGTCAGGGAGAGTGGATTGCCACTATTCCAGCAGCTGGTCCGAATGTAGAAAAGGTCAAAAGTCCTATTAGGATCAATATAGTGGCCCACCTGAGCAGCTTCTATAATGCCAGGACCTTTCAACATAATCCATCAGCATTATCAAGCATTTGGCTCCAGGACTTTTGAGTGGCAGCATCCACGAGATCGAGGTGCATACCGCTCACAATGAATTTCAGGATAATCACATAACGCTGATCAGTAATTTGTTTATCCACGTATTTCTGATGCACTATGTGGTTAATGCAATGACTGTCGGTCAGCCAATGATTACCTGCCACAGGCCCATTGTGCTTGCAAATCACCTGTGACATCCTGTTTGTGCACCTCAAGTCCACCCCCAGTTTGACTTGCTATGGTCTGCTTACACTAAGAAAAGTCACTTAGCCAGGAGCTGAAAATTTTTTCCATTATAGAGTCACCTTCCATTAGCCCAGTGATTCAAGAGCCAGTCAACAATAGAGCATGACATAAGTATTCATTTAAGCTACATCTTGCAAGTATAATTTACCACAGATGCAACCCCAGGACACAAGACATATGAGGAATAGCCTGTGTCTTGTACCATCTTTATCTCCTCCTCGTGGCTCTACTTTGCTCATGAAATTTTGGCAAATATTACTAAAGGATGAAGAAGTCAATGGGTGAACATTTAATTAAATCATAGATTTTCATTAACCTCTTCTGTGAGATATTCTTTCATTTTTTTCCAGCATTTTCACAGTGCTGAATAATTCTCTGTGTCGTCATTCTCTTAGCTTCAAGTTGCATATTCGAGTGCCGAGTGCGAGCTGATCTCTGGGGCGCTACTTCAGTGCGAGAGCCAAGAGGTAACAGGGTTTAAAATCCGACCCCAAAATCCAAGTCCGTGATAGTTTTACAGGCTGACTCCAAAATTAAACATAAAAATGTCAGCATGCTGCTAGGAGCGCCCTGCAGAGCGCGTGAGTTTTGGTTTAGGGAAAAAGAGGCGATGAGCTTAAGCGCAAAAGCAGCAGCTAAGCATGTGACCAGAAACTACGACTTGAGCCTGCCAGTGCCAGCAGCCACTGCTAAGCTTACTGGGACGTCATTCAAGACAATTAATAAATATAATGAAAGGCCGCTGATCCTCCATCCAGAGCTCAGATTAGAGGTCCTAATGCCCTCCTTATCTTGAGCAGGAGATTGGCCTGCCAGAGGCCAGCATCATGGACAGGCAGTCAGATGATGCAGTCAATGCATCTGACTGTACATGCAGCACTGCATGATTGTTATAGACTTTATGAAAACGAAATAGGGAGGCAGTGAAGAGTAACAGAGATCAGCATTGATGGAAGGGGCCAAAAAAGAAACATTCAATCTACACACAGCATCAGAATGAAAGAGTCAAAGATACCTACATAGCTTGCCTGCACTCTTTTTGTTTTGTTCCTTATTCTGAAAAGCTGTGATGTCAATGTATTCAGGGTCACCGTAGCTCAGGATACCTGGTGGATCTGTGATATGAAAAAGTGTTTTTGACTGACGCTGCAGCAGACTGATACAAGCCACCCTACATTCTTCAATACGTAAATATTAAAACACAATGAGCTAATGATCTGTCTCCAACATGTCTTACTTCTACTGGCGCTGAATAACAATGTAAGAATAAAACAGTGCTCAAACTTATCTTTGTGAGCATAGGGAAAGATTGAGATTCCCCGGTGAGCCGGCAAATTTTGCTCATTGTGTTTGGATGAAAACTGGATGCAATCTGATTGGAAAAATATTGTCATGTATTTTATTCCATATGAATTTTTAGCTGGGTAGGTTATCTGCTCGATATGCAGAAGTATGAAGCCAGCCGGGAAGCAAACGATAATGACTTAATCATAAGTACAGTAACTTATGTTCCATAATTATAGCTGCTTTGCAGACTCTTTTATCCAAAAGTGACTTCTTTAGCAGTTTTAAACTTTTATCCAATTATATACCTGAATATTTTTACTGAAACCATAGCAGTATCTAGGGGGGCATGGTGGCTCCCACTACCAGGGTTGGGGGTTCACATCCCACCTCCAACCCTGCATGCATGCATAGAGCCTGCATGCTCTCCCCATGCTTCATGGGCATCCCCCCACCGCCAAAAGACATGTGTTGTAGGCTGACAGGCTTCACTAAGTTGTGAGTGCATGTGTGACTGTGTCCTGTGACGAGCTGGCATTCCAAATCTTATGCCCCAAGGCTGCCTGGCATAGGCTCCAGGTCCCAGACAACCCTGACTAGGATTAAGCAGTCTGGAAAATAGACATATGGATAGAAGTATCTGCTCTGGCCAAGTGTTTACCTGGCTCTTTTTTGGTTCATGATTCTTAAACAGCATGCTACCTGCTATCTATAAATGAATTACAGACCAACATGTACAGATATGAAGCATTAGAAAAAGACCAGCAAAAAGCATCAGAAGGCAAATCACCATACAACCTACAACTAGCAACTAACTGAAAGGTCTTTTGTTAAACCCAAAGGACCTGAGCAGTCCAGCACCACACAATCTGTGCCTAATATAAAGCACTGATTCATTGTAGGTCACCACGGCTTGGATCAAGGCTGCCCAGGGTTCACATCACCACATCCAGAGGTTCCTTGTTTGGGTTCCCATTGCAAACCCCAACAGAGATGAAGCTCTGCTACCCACATCCATAAGCACATCTGGTTCTAATTCAACAAAACCCATTGTTTGCCCACGCATGGGTTGGAAAAAAACCATTCTCATTTTTTCCCCACCAAGTTTGTTTAATTTTGATCAGTTCTGTGAGATATAATGGGCTTTTCTAGGATAATGCACCTCTCTGCTGAATTCACTTGGATCTAAGACTAACAGGAACGGAGATAGAAAGAAAGGGATGAAAAGAAAGTAGAGGTTAAATCAGGACAGGGGGAGAAGATACTGGTGTCCCTGGCTGACTCCAGTATAAACTCATTGCCCAGCTTTAAACCATCTGCCGCTGAGGCTGGCTGAAACTGGAGCCCCTCATGAGTGCCAGCCACTACACCGGGTAAAATTAGCCAGGGTCCTTCCAATGTGCGGGTAAGGGGGGGATGGAGGGGCACCTCCAACACACTGGGGAGCCTGGGAAACAGAGCTGCATAAGATTTTCTCCCCTCCATTTACCACCCGCTATTTCCTTTCATCTTTCTTCTCCATCTCCACTGAGCAGAAAGCTCATCTCATCTCTTGAAAAGGTACAGGCACATCTTTCACCAGGCTGCCCTGCCTCTTCTACCCCAGAACTACTGACAAACCACCGGACCTTAGTCCCTTACCTGCCCTATCCAGAGGCCCTCGGTCTAAGATACAACATTCAGAAAGATTACAATACACAGAGCCCAAAGAACAGGTCCTAACTAGAAACAATGACAACCTTATTACAACCATCAGCTTACCGCTGTGTTTTACTGCATTTTGACATTTTTGTGTTTTCTCTACGCAATGACTGGCAATTTTACGTTCCTTCTGCTTTATAGTTAAGTGCGCGTATTTACTACCACCTAGCGGCTCGTTGCTGCAATTACACGTTATCGCGACACTCGTCTGTAGACGGCCGTCGTCTGCCGCTATTTTTATCCCTAAAATCATATTCACAAAAACGTAAACTCTCAGTTACAGACCCGAGCATACTGTTGCCCCGGTACAAGAAAAGAATGACTGTACATCTATAGCCAATATTGTTCGTCAGGCTATTGTATAACATTACAACTGCATTCCCTCATAAATTGACACAACGTATTAAATGTAGCCAACTTCCATACTTACCTTTAAGTTATGACCAAATTGTATTATACAATTTAATTAGACTGTGTAAACTATATGGTCAAAAACATATGGCCTACAATCTCATGGAAAACACTAAAAAAACACCCACTTAATTCTGCTCGTTAAGTTATATTCCATCTAACTGACATTTCTGGCCGTATCTTAACTTCTCTTCCCCGATGCCTTGCTGACAGGAAAGTTTCTGTTCTAGTTTTCGTTAATAAGCGTGGCCAAAAATTTAGTTTGGTGACTCGTCGGAAGCGTATCGTTAGCTTTCAAGACGTTAGCTATCAACCTAGAAAAATTAGTAAGAAAATCAAGAAAAGCTCGTGAGCAACTGCAATACAAGGGGGCGCGCGCAAAGTTTTCTTTCCTTCCTTATTTGGTTATGCCGGGATACAGCGCCACCTACTGGCACTCTAGTACTGTAACGTGGAATTCGTAATGCGGATCAAATTGTTCTCATATTATAGGACATGAACAGAATCAGAATACTTTTATTATTATCCGAATGGAAATTTTTGTATTACAAATGGCACAATACGCTGCACAGCTAGACGAGAAGACAAAAAATACACAATATCACAGACAGCTCCTATATTAAAAATAAGTATAAAACAGAATGAATATGGAAATAAGATACGTAAGTACAGTACTATGGTGTGAGCAGCACATCCATGATCGATTGCAACCTGGACAACATCCTCCTCTCCGCCAAAATGTCAGGTTCCCCCCCCCAATAACCGACCCAGCCTTCCTGATCAGAAACCTGCTTTAACCTTTCTTGTAGATGGCTGTACAGTTCTTTGACCAATCCAGTTTGCAATCTAGATGGACCCCCTGATACTTATAAATTATAATCCTGAACAATCTCCAGCTTTACTCCCCGAATAAACAGGGGAGAGTATTGTGATGGTATCACGTCGACAAATGTAAGGAAAACAAATGCATGAAATGTTACACATAAAATATATATGCATTATTGAAGCACGGGCTCCCAGCTCGCCAAACTTAATAAGCGGATATGTAGGACGTGGAATGGCGGAGATGCACCGAAGTCCACCGCATAAATATTAATTTGGGAATAATAGTCTCCGTGAATTCATCATTATCATGCTCCTCACAAAGAAAAGACACGCACTACGTCAATAAACATTTGCAAACATAATTTATATTTTCCTTAAGCAGTAAATCATTTTAATATTCATAACCAATCATTTGCAACAAAATAGAATACACATCCTTTAAAAACACTGTTTAATAACGGCATATAAAATTACCAATAATTTAATTATATAAAGCATTCAACACGTTTTTTTTTTGTCGTTGTTGTTGCTCTTCCTTTTGTTCAAGCAAAGAGTTTGTGGGAGGTGGTCATTCTGCTGTCTTGCCCTCTTTGTCCCATCTGATTATGCAAAGCATGGAGAAAACCTGCGACAGCAATTTAATTAACTTCAGTTAACATGAAGCAGTTAAATACTTTTCATTTTAGCATAGTCAGGGCAAACAGTGAAGGCAAAAATTGTGTAATTTTAGGGAGGAATGGGGGAAAACTCTGATCCCAGAGGAAAACAAATAAAGAAAAATAATTTTAAAAAACAAGTTTTATTTTCTTCTTTTGGTCACACGTTTCAATTCCACATTAGTTTTTTTTTTTTTTTGGAAAGCATATATAAATAACTGATGGAAATTATGTAGAAATTTAAATATACATGGAAGATATGTTAAAGTCTTCACGAGGGGGTTAAATCAAATTGCATAATTGATAACTGCCATTTCAAGTGATTTAATAAATACATATGGCATCAGTCTTAATAAGACTAAGAAGTTGCTCCAAAAAAGCAGTATGTAACTAAATATCATTGATATATTAGTCAGTGCGAAGTGTTACCATGGCATATAGCTCAACACTGAAACGCAGAACAGAGGACAATATATTTTCTACGACAGTACATTTAGAGCAGACACATAATGTGTCTCTGTCTGCTTGATTACATCTCGAAGCTGTGTCCCGCAACACTACGTCACAGATTATGTATAAATATATATACACCCTGTGTGTTTTCGTCTGCGTTCGTGTTCAAACCACAGACGGCAGACCCCTCGTCACTTCCACGAGGTTAATGTGGTTTGGCTCTTCCGACCGTTCGGGGATGCAGTATTACTGTATATGTGTGTATATATAGCGAGGACAGGAAGCCTGGTCTGCCGCTGGTCTCAATCAACATTCTACGTCTGCCCTCTGCCTCACATTATGGGAATCATTCAGCCTGGCATCGTTCACTGTCACTATAAGCCTTCAGGAAATCAAAATCCAATATGTAGGGAATATGAATGACTAAATATACAGCATGGAGTACGATGCATCATTCAATGCTAGTTTCGTCTGCGTAATTGTTGACCTGCTTGTAGTACATCAGCAAAAAAGTATTGCGTGCTATTTGACTTTACTGTCTGTGATGGTTATTTGGCAAATATTTTAAAACAGAAAATTGATCATAATTTATACAGTCTATTTTATTTCCACAGTACTTTGGTATATATAAAACAAATATTTCTGATTGTCACCTTTTAAAAACAGACAGTATTGAATTGTAATGGGATTTTTTTTTTTAATTTACCATTGAAACGAATCAAATTGGCTCTTCTGAAGAAGCCCAAAACTGAAATAATTTGATTGTCGTATTGCTTAAACTTTAATGTCAATTAAAGTTGTCATTCATTGAGATGAACAGCCCAGCTGTCAGGTGTCACTCCTCCTTATAAGGCTCTTTTCAAGACCATCGAGGTGTACTACAACGTGAGCTCACTAGCTTAACTAGGTTTCTTGAGGCTTACTTCCAAGATTTGAGTGCTACAAGTCATAGCTCACAGTTGTAGTACTGTTTACAGCTGATTGTGGCAATCAGGGTTAGCTAAGAGAGGCTTAATCAAGTTAACTCTGGGTATGAAAATTCGCTTCACAGTACACCAAACGTTCAAGACCGAGGTAGTAAACAGACAGAATGGGTTCACTTACTTAGCTACTTCTACTTAATAATCACAGTTGGTGCAGACCTCCCTAAATGGCTGACTGTACCAGGACAATAGATCACGTTGTTTTTGCATTCCTCCTGTGTCCTGAATACAAAGTGTAAAAGCTTTTCGCTGTGGACCTTGGAGAGAGGGCTTCAAAGAAAACGGGTAATTAGCTCATCTGGCGGCCGAGGCAACGGGGAGATGTAGCGAAAGATCACCAGCACAATCTAGCCCAGAAAACGTGGCAGACAACACTAAGGCCATTAAATAACAAATTAAAAAACTTAAAAACCCAAGCTTCAGAGTAAATATTCTTCACAGATGGTTGTATGAATACTAAAATTATGTAACAGTTGACCAGAAGTCATTTTTAAAAATGATTTCTCAATGGCTGTTTTGGCTTTTGGGAACCTGTTCTCCAGCCACTCAATCGGTTAAGCAGCCATTGGAAACAAGAAGCTATGCTGATACATTTGTCCATCGCCAACCAAAAAAGAGAAAGAGGATCCGATTAGCCAAAAGGAAATATAATCAGGAAAAGATTGACTGCTTTGTGAAAAGAAGTCAAGGTCAGAAACTGACCGAGGCTTGGCACAAACTCACACGGTGCACCTAGGTGGTCTCTCTCCTTTCCTGAGTCGGCCAACTAATTTTATAGTGTAGAGTCTTCCAACCTGCAATTTAGCTAACCCTCCATATTTTTCATGACTCACTTTGTCACAGCCAATGACCTAAACACTTATCCTGTTGGTGAAATGTGTTATTTGCTGTATGTGACACGTACAGAAACACAGGTATTCACAACCTGACTTCAAGGGCTTTAACATTAGCAGAGTGCACAGTTAGCCACCGTTTCCTCACCTAACTTGTGCCTGCACCATCAGGTGTGTATATTCAGAAGCCATTAAACCAAATGTTTTAAAAATAGACTCGCCGATGGGGCCCAGGCCAATGGGGACAGTTACGGCTCATGTAACTGAGGAACTCTCTCCCGCGTTCGGTTTGCTTAATGACACATTAAACTGTCCTAGCTGCCAGGACCTGGCAAAACTAGCCTGGATGCCGAAGGACAGCACCTGAGTGGGTAGAACTGGTGCCTCAGGCCTGCAGGTTTGTGAGATGGATCCAATCACAGATTTGCCTGTTAGTGAGCTGCAGCAGAATTCTGTCAGGGTGTACCCTGACTTACTAGATAAGCTGTTATTTACACAGGAAAGATGGTATCTATTTTGGGAATTCCTTCTGAGGGTTAACTGAACCCTCCTGCTATAAGATGCCTCCTCTTCGTTCTCCTTACAAAAATAGCCTAATGTCACTACTGTTTATTCACATTGTGCAGCAGGGCAAGACCTGGGACCTTACCTAGTGGGGCGGTTAGTAAAACAGTTAAGGAGTAAGTCACTAAAAATGAAAAGTCATGGGTTCAAAATGGCAAGTGGGAAACAGCTGTTGGACCCTTAAACAAGCCTTGCTTGAATCGTCACAATAAATGCTCAGTCATGTAAGAATGCGAATGTGAAGGCTGTTTCAGTCACTTTGAACTGAAGCCTCTGTACGGTAAATCACGCGAAACAAAGAATACAAAACAAACGTGTGCACTCTGGTCCTAAGCCATTTGCATACCCAGTCTGATTGTCCTGTGTGTTAGCAAAGGGTGGGCAGCTCCTATCTTATGTTTTTTGGGCGAAGACAGACCAGGGATCTTGCATGCTTTTTGTTCATGGCAGCCAGGTAAGTAGATGCAGGTGGGGGAAGTGATGGTGGCATAACAGAAAATGCGACTCATTGCTCAGGGGGAGACATTCAATGAAGCAGAGCTCTGCCCTCAATGGGTAGCAAGGGTCCCAAACGTATTGATAGCTAGACAATAGAAAATCACGCCGACGACATTGTGAATTATCTCCCACCTGCAGTGAGAGATACGTGAAGCTTGTGCGGACACTTGTTCCCAAAGGCACGACCAAACGTGTGATCCATGAGCAGTCACATGTTCCATGAACTGGTGGGTCTACTGCACTGTGACCCACGGCTACGCTTGGTCCTGTAGCTCTGATTTTTCCTCATTTCGCTCCTGCTCATGTTCATACACGCATCCAGAGTAGGGAAGCGGTCTGTTCATTTAGACACGCGTGTCGAGGGTCTCGAAAGTGTGTTACGCCACGGCGCATCCACCACAGCCGGCGTAAGCCCAGTCAATGCCAGTGTCTGTGTCCGACTTGGAAATAAAATAGAGAGTTTTGGTGCGACGGGGGGGTTAGGAGCAAGGCACAGGTTCCTAACCACAGGCAGGTGGGTGTAACAAGAACTGGGCGAGGGTTCCGGTGCCCTGTGGGCTCAGTCCTGAAGGAGGGTCTCCCTCCAGTTGAAGCTGTGGTTGGGCCCGTGCGTCAGCGGCAGGATGGGTGGGTCCACCAGCTGCCAGACCCCCGTTTCTCCCTGCTCCTCGCAGGCACAGAAGCCCAGGTAGGGGATCTGAAATGGGATGCAGGCACCAAACTGTAAGGTCACACGTGTGATTCCACACTGGTTGACCGCTGCAGTTCACAAATGTGTTTTTAATTCATTCATGTTAATCGGCTTCTCGCTTCACTAAATAGCCGCCAACGGCATGGGAAATCGTGCCGTGTGAGGGGGAACTACAGGAAATAAATTAAACTTATCAAAATAAAAGAGAGACGCGGCATTCATGGGAGAAAGAGCATTCGCGTAACAAAAAACAGATGGACAATAAGAGAGAAAAGAAGGACAAAATGAATAAAAAAAACAAGGGAAATGAGCAATGGGAACCCGAATGAGGTGGAGAGCGCGCTGACCTTCCGGACCACCTGCACAAAGTCCTTGGAGTTCTGGGGTGAGAGGCCTTGCATCTGGCGAGTGCAGGCCTCCAGGGAGGAGGCATGGGCTACAATCAGCACATTGTTGCCTGATTGGGGGGGTCCAGCGCGGGAAGTGGGGGGTCAGTAAAGGGAGAAGAAGCTTTAAAATTTTACAGGGAAAGTAGAATCTTCAAGGAATTCAATTCAGTTCAATCAGGAATCATCATCGCAAAGCATGAGCAGGCTAAAAGTTGACCATTAATTAGCCTGAGCCGGCCTAATCATTTTTATTAATCATGTTTATTAATGTTCTCATGGAGAAGACTTCCTGTGGTTTAACTTTGGCGGGATAAACTTCTGGGTCGGAATGTGTATTAGTAAACACATCTGGGAGCCACTGAGTAATGCATTTGTGCTGCACGTTTGTGCTTAGACTTGTTTCCTTCTGAGTGACGGTGACTGAAAGGCAGCATCACTCGGCATGACAGTAACCGGGGGAAGATAACTGCGGTGCTCTGGGGCTGCAGTGCTGCAGCGTTCATAGGCAGCTGTTCATTAGATGCTCATTATCACCTGACACAGCAGGAGAGGCCACTCACGGCGCAAAGAGATGGCTTCAGTTAACCAGTAAAGACAGAACTGACGCCAGGAGAAACCAACCAATCACAAGATGAGAATGGCTGAATTGTTATTAAACATGTGCGCACACACGCACGAGCGCGGACCGTCCCTGCATACCCTTGCCTTTGCACTCAGCCAGAATCTCCCTGGTCACTTGGAAACTCCGGCTGATGTAGGTGTCGTAGGACTCCGACACGCCCAGTTTGCTAATGGGTATATGAGGTCTGGGGAAAGAGGAAGGCACAGACGCTTCAGTACAGACCGCAGGATGCAACACAGGGACTGAATGTAACTGACTGTGGTAACGAAAGGCCTGACATGAGGCCCTGATGCCGCCGATCGCCACAGTGCTCCGCCATTTCCCACCTCACCTGTACGTCGTGTCAACATTCAGGCTGGCAGCTGCTAGGTCAGCTGGCGGTATCCAGGCAGGCAGCGATGTGCCCGATACCCACTTGGTCCATTCAAAGAGCCCGGGCTCCACCCGGATCTTCAGCTTCCCATCCTGCTGGAGGCCTGGGAGATGAGGGGGGAGGCGGGGGGATATGAATGGAGGCCTTTTGGCCTGGTGGGGGAGGGGGCCACCTCTTGGAGGATGAAGCACATTGCACCGTACCTCGGAGGATGTTGTGCGCGGTCTGGACGCAGCGCAGGGACGGCGAGGAGTAAACAAAATGTATCGCTGTGTTGCTTTCCAAGAGGGCTTCCCCTGTGACATACGTGTGCAGGAGAAACATAGGCATGAGCTGACATACAGAAACACGGCGAAAACAAAGGATCGATGGTAATAAACAGACCTCAAAGGAAATTCGACCCAGACCTTAATAAAACAGCTGCTCATCATTATAATAATAGCACACATACCCACAAGCCTAGCCTGTGTAGAACCAAAGACAGTGATAGGCCCATCCTTGTCGTAGTCCCGGTAACCCCCGGTCCGTAGCGGCAGGGTAGCCGGCATATTGAGGTTGGTCCGCACGTATCGACCTGCAGCAGCGCAGTAATACACGATGGTGTTGCATTTACCCAACACGACGAACACGCCAACTTCCACATCGAGTAAAATAATAACAATATGCATGAACCCCAATGAGAATTTTCAAGCCTTCCTCTGTGTTTCGCATTTAAAGAATGCGAGAACTGAGTCCATGCATTTGGGTGTCATCCATTCCAGTCAGGTTGAGGTATCGATCTCACCTTTGGCATCAAAGCACTGGTTGAGCCAGTGTTTCCCGAATACCACATCCATTCGTTCGCCGTGACGACAGACAAAAAGGCATCGTTTCTGCAGCCGAGACTGGCTGATCTGTAGGTCTGTATTGATCTGTATCCCCTGGAAAGGGCCAAACACCTGAGATATAGCAACACTAACACCTGGGACCCAGCAGTACTGACACTATTTTCCATGAACCTTGGGGGATTCATCATAAATCGTCATGATCTCACTTTGACCAGACGCCAAACTCCAGACGCATATGGTACCTGTAAGGGGTGACAGACATCACTGAGCATGTGCAAATCCCCAGGGCCAGACTCCTCTAGGTGCCGGCTGTCCAGTTGCCCATCACAGGCCCCGCCCACAGCGCCCATCGCTGCAGAAGGGGAGGCGGAGCCAAGGAAGGAGTAGGACCTGCAAGGAGAAGAGTCACACTATTAGGTGTACCACAAACACGCTTCCATCTACATACGGTCACAGAACAAGAACATGGATTATCTTCATATGGCTTCTGAGGCTCCCATCCCTTTGCAAATTCCTGAGTTTACATGTGCTACCTCAGGAAGGAGGCTCTGGGAGACTGACCCGTGGAAGACCCAGGTGTCACACTCGTCAGCCCGGCTGATGTAGTTCTCGGGCAAGAGGCCAGACAGCCCGGTGCTGTGCGAGATGCCATACACCCAGCCCTCGCTGGTGTTGTTCTGATCCATTGGAGACATGAAAATGAAATCGCCTGGCGACAGCTCCAGCTCGTCCTCGTTCTGCGGCGTGTAGGGGTACATCACCCGTAGCGTCTGTGGGGGTCGACAGTCAGCGCTGAGACGTCAGCACAAAGGTTAACAACGCAGGGGTGGCCCCCCCCGAGAAACTGGAACGTGACCTCGTACTTCTTATAAACCCTGCCGTCAAACCATAACGTAAACCAAGAGCATCGCTCCAGCTGAACCCACGCGTAAGGTCCTCCTAACCTGATCTGCTTCGGCCATGTTGGCGACTAAAAGCATGAACGCATTAGCGTTCCTGCTGCAGGAGCCCAGCTAGAGAAAAAAGAATCGCAACCCCTGCAGAAAGAGGCAAGATGGAACATCTACAAGGTGTTGCTGCGGTTGTATTTCAGGGCTCCCTGCGCAGAGTAAGAGATCTCAAGTTGAATCTCACAACAGTGAGTTGCGAGAGGCCAGGCTTTAGTCTTCTTGGACAGACAGTCTGAACAAAGAAGAGACAGAATATTTAACTAACAAAGCCATTTGAGCTTGTGTTATTATGTGACAGTCTGGGGGAGCTATACACTTGCCAGCATTTTTACATATAAATACACAATATTAACAAAGAAAATGCATAATGGGCTGATAATTAAAATACTTCCTTAAAAAATGTTTCCTGTGAACAAGATAGTTCAACATTCGATTGGCCATGGGAGTTATTTTTAAATACAGTGTTCCTTTAACTCACACATGGTATGCAGAGATAAGATTGGACGGGATACCTCATGATTAGCGAATCGGATGTCCCGGGAATAGAGCACAGCCATCCAATCACAGCCCACTGACACGTCAATACCCTTGGCCAGTTTCTCCAGCGATGGTAGATGATTGGCCTGAAAGTGGTAGGCCAGAGTAACATGGAGCTGCTTCTTGTGAGGCTCCACATGGACGTCTGGGGGGTAAATATGAGTGTAAGTCAACACAGCCTGGAGAAATACCAGTTTAAAAGGGTAACCTGAGGAGAGTGCAGAGCTACTGACTGAGGCTGAGGATAATTCAGTTCATTCGCCTTCAGCCTCCTGTGGCTATAATTACATTTTTTTTTTTTTTACTAATTTTTTTGACTCCTACTAACTCTAGTAGTTCTGACACCAGAAGAATCTTCTTCTATTACACATAAATGGATTTTTCCCCTTTCATATAAAAAAAATGGCAACTATATTTTTTGTGTTTAAATGATGTGCTTTGTCCCTCCCATTCCTGCCCAAACTAAGTGAAGTACACTTAAATATGATCCAAATTATATAGTAAAGCACCAGACTCCTTTCTATACATTATTTTTGACTATATAATTGTCTTACACATGCATTAGGCAACTGAATATACAATTAACTGCTCTGCTGTGTTATGAGCTGTACAATCCACTACTTTAATTTGGAGTAACGACGAGCTACACAGTGGGTAGAAATATCCCCATCTACCAATCAACGTTGGCACTAAATGAGGCTTCTAGACCCATGGTGGGTGGGAGTATGCTGAACCAACCAATCAAAACTGGCACTAAATGAGGCTTCAAACCATGTGGTGGATGGAAGTATACTGAACTAATCAATCATTGCTGGCACTCAATAAGGTTTCAAAACCCCTGGTGGTTGGGAGTATCCTGAACGAACCAATCAATGCTGGCAGTATTCTAGACATATCTCCTGTGTTTATGAATATCCTACTCAGTTAAAATTCAGAAAAGAGATATTGTGTATATGTATAAATCACTGCCAGTTTTCCAAATATATATTTTTAAATAAGTATCCATAGGCCACCCACCTACAATACCAGCAGCTGCGGTGGCAAAGTCCGCAGCAAAGGCCTTGAGCACCTCAGCCACCTTCTCCTCCACGAAGAGGCCAATGAAGCTGGCAGATGTGTAGAGCTCCAGGGGCAGCGGGCTGGGGAAGCGGCCTTTCCACTGGTTCACGGTGGCCTGCAGAGCCTCACACAGGGGCTCAACCTTGTCATCCTCGCACTGGGGAGCAGGAGCACAGTCACAGACACACAGCACAACAAGGCACAAAGAAATAACACAAGCAAGGACACGAAGCACAGCATTGCACACTGCGATTTACTTGTTATACGCACTGCTGTGCACAGCACACAAGCCCCAAGTGTACCAGCATCCTAACAGATGCCGACTGTCAGTCTTGGACCATCAGCAGTACTGCTACTACCATCACCAGCACCCCACTCCGCGACTCACCATGAAGAACTGGCAGAGGGTGATGTGGGGGAAGATGTTGTGTGCCTTGTTCTTGCCGCAGACGAGGCGCGACTGCTGCCAGAAGTGCGAGAGCTGGTGCTGGAGAGGCCCGCTGGGCCGCAGGTACAGCACAAACTCGCGGGGCAGCGGTTCATCCAAAAAAGGGTCATCCACATGGGAGAAGAGCCTGTGGAGGAAACGTGGGGGGTAGGGGTAGGGTTAGATGGGCTTTCTTATGTCTCTGAATACCTATGCTGAGAAGAACCGTAGAAATAGGAGTCCTGGCAGACACCATGAAAGTGCTAAGTAGACAGTCTACCAGCAGGGGGCAGCATTGACACCTGAATCGTTCACCAGAGATCACTGCAAGCCATATGCTATGAACAGTGCTGAATCAGCATCCGGGGCAGAATGTGTGTACTGTGCATATACTGTGTGTACAAGTTTGGGTACATACACGAGTAACTCACCAGTCACAGGCCACTTGCACGCTCCTGCCCCCTGTAGACACTAGGGCCTTCAGCCTGTAGGCGAGAGAGACAGAGGGAGTGTCAGGGAGGCTCATATTCTTTATAAAGCCCTCGAAGGACGTAGTAGTCCCAGAGTGCCATCAGCTTGGATGTCACAGTGTGTGAAAACTGAACAGTGAAGGCCCAACGTCTAATGAACAGTCTCCCAAAACTGCGACGAAACACGCAGCCACTCATGATCGTTGGTGTGACAAAGCGCCGTATGTGACTGCGTGTGGTGACGCGAGGAGATTGCACTAGAGTGTGGTCTCTCGGGTGGCAGTTAAGCCCCTCTCCATCTGCCCTCAGTCATGTGACAAGGGTTACAGACCCAGGAGGCCAGGAGCCACAGCCCAGGAGTGGCCGGGGGAATGAGATAGTGACACAGTGTGTGTGTGTGTGTGTGTGTGTGTGTGTGTGTGTGTATACCATGTTTATATTACGTTGTGGAGACAAAATGTCCTCAGGAGTTCATAAAAACCAAACATTTTTACCTTGTGGGGACAATTTGTCATGTCCTCAAATGGGAAAACTCAATTTTATAAACATCCATGAATGCAATAAAAAAAACCACAGAGCCAAAATAGAGTCTTGTATTTTGTTGGGTTACTTATGGCTAAGGTTCGGGCTGGGTAAGGGTTAGGATTGTCATAGTTACATTAGGGTTAGGCCCATAGAAATGAATGACTGGTCCCCACAAGGTTAGAAAAACAAATGTGTGTGTGCGTGTTAATAGGAGCGTATGTGTCATAGGAAAAGTAACCTCATTAAGTAATGATTACACAGGCGCTTCTGCTTTCCCCAAGAAATATTAATCACACTCCAGCTCACAGCAGATTGTCCAGCATTTTCTAAATCCACGCCGTCACCGAAGGTGGGGGCCGTGCAAAGAGCAGTCCCCCTCCCGAGGCGATGGAGATAGCAGCCAGCTAGCATTTCCTGCCATGCCGCTGTCACAGGAAGAACACTTCCTCACTCTGACACTCGGCATAACCTTCCTCATGGCTAGCGTTATATTCACCTCCTCTCTGGCAACCAGCGTGCCTCATTTTCACATCCTTTATACAACTTCATCCGCCACAAATGCACCTCCTGCATTGACGCCAGTTCCTTAACTGCTGTGCCACCAGCACCTCCGAGGACACATAGCAACCGGTGTCCCCAATGGGAGCCACGCCCACACTAAGTGAAACATTTACAGGCTTAGCAAACACCCATTCGTGGAAAGGCTTGATTAGAGACTCGTACCTCATCACCTACTACGCAGGCATACTGACCCCCCCCCCTCCACACACACACACACACACACACACACACACACACACACACACACACACACACACACACTCTCATTTTGCAGGGCCTACAAAAAAGCTAATTAGGGCTAAATTGACCTAGTCTCAAATTCAGAGGTCCTCTGTGAAATCAGTATGACGGAGCTTGGGTGTGCAATCAATCAATCTCACACACACACACACACACACACACACACACAGTGGTGTCAAATGACAACAAACAGGCTGAGGAAATGATCCAATTCTAATTCGCTCTATCCCGGCCGTCGGGGTATCAGCTCTGTTTGGGAAACAGCTTCTGAACTCTCAGACATAAACTGCACCACGGTCACACCACAGTAGCTACAGCTATTTACAGTAAATTAGTCTCCAACTCGAGTGTTTGAAATGTTATCACAAAAAAGTGGCACAACAGCACAGATCATTTTAATTATCAAAACAGGAGTGTTTCCTGTCCCAGGGCCAAAAAATGCTGTTCACACATGTATGCATGCAGGTACAAACAGCAGCATACATCTTCATATAGTCACAAAATGAGACGTGACTGCAAAACAAAGAAATTCAGAAAATACCAGCAACAGCTATTAATATTGTCTGACATCACATGCACTAAAAGCTATAAAAGACTACACAGATAATAATATCCTTCCATTTCTATCTCTGAAAGGAAAATATGTCTGCAGGGGTTTTTAACAAGGGAAAATGAGCTTATTATCATGATCATTTCATGATCTCCGGGATTCTAATTTCTTCCCTATTATGAAAGCTTTTACCTACAGGCAGATATTATCTCACCTGTGCTCAATTACCAAGCTATTACACTTTGGATTTTGGCAGAATATTTCTTGAATTGACTTTTATATTCACTCAATTTGTCAACGACCCCCTTGCAACACAGACGTGCAGGGGGAGGCCTTATTGCTTCACAAACACTCATATTCCATGGTAGCCTGAAGGGTTGACAGTGTCACACATGTTCACTGAAGTTTACAGAATTGAATTCACCTCAATTTACTTTTATAGTGCCTTTCACAGCACAGTTGCTCCAAGGCACTTACCAGGAGTGCGGTAATTACAGCGTACGTTGACGAGAATGGGAAACAGCCAGAAGGCCCTGTCCTCATCAGGAGCGGCTAAAGGACAGTCCATCAAAGGGTTTTTGTGTCGGCAGCATCCACACAGGATACACACCTGGCTGCACAGCTGCCACATTTGGCCTGAGGTTAATGACAGCAAATGAGTTTGGCCCACATATGGTGCTGGGGTCCAAGACAAGATCAGGAAAGAGACTTGCGTAATGTTAGGAAATCAAGGATGAATTTCATAATGTGCCACATATGAATCGATTGATCCTCTAAAAATCAACCTTATAGAATTATTAACCACTCAATCTTCAGCTTCTTCCTGACTGCATATTTATGACCGTATCTCTTCCCCAACGCCCTGAATAAACATTCTGGAAATTGGTTATGCTACTTTCACCGTCTCTTTGGCTTCCTGCTTCAACCATTACCTGCTTAGACGGTTAAAAATGTCAAATATCGCCCCCTAGCGCTCGGGGCATGCAATTGCAATGGATGGATTCAGATATTTCAGAGAAATTAATGCTGTCAGGCACTTATTGGAGGGTGCGGGATGAGCCATGGCGTCAAAGAGTGCAGATAAGCGATGAAGTGTGTTGTCTCGAGAAGGAGAGTCGGCATATGAGTTTTGAGGATCTGAGGGAAAATATGGAGGCAGAAAGCAGTGGGACGACATGCTGGTATTTAGTACTTATGAAGAAATGAGGCTTCTCAATCTATGTGGATGGTTGTGCCATCTGTCACAGTCCTCCTTTAGGCCTATGGGAACCAACTAACAAGAAGCATGTTTAAATGACAGCCGGTACACGACGTTATGAAGTCGAAATACTTGCAGCTTTCAGCTTACTTATAAGTGAGAAACGTTTACACCATAACCCAATCAAAGGATTTTCTTTCAAAGCACAAGGTACAGCAGGAACACTTGGGCTCCAACATCAGCCGCCTGGGGCCTCCTCATGTCCAGCCCAACACCAACCCACAGAGTCTCAGCTCACCACCACCAATAGCGGGTTGATTTCTTTGCCTTTGCAAAAGTATACCTGCTCCAACTGGCTGGCTCCAGGTCACATGCCAAAAATAAACACAGATAATAGTTTCCATAGTGGCCAGAGGTCGGCTGCACAACAAAGACCCTTTATGTTAACCCTCCAGCATCATGGACCCATCAAACATCCCCTGTGCCCAAAGCCAGTCTGGCCAGGATCTGAAGATTTTAGTCCTCTTTATTTGGGATCACAGCTATAATCTTGGAGGTTCTGACCATGCAGTGCATGGGAAGTCAAATTTGTAATTAGGCAGTACTGGAGAACATCAACACTCCCTAATTTAAATGCACAAACGCCCTTCCCACCCCCAAACCATCCAAGCACCTGAATAACAGCTGGGCAGAAACCACACTGATGGCATGTGAGTACACTGCTGCTCATAGGCCCCGCCCACCAGAACCCTCAACATATAATGTCTTTTTCTAAGTCACACGGATGACCACACATGCTTTCAACATTACAATATACATTCCTTTTTCAGAGTGTTAACCTGAAATTAGACACAGAAAAGCAAGTGTGGGGGGTGCTGGAAAGGACTTTTCAAGCAGTGCCCATATATGGAGATTACATTTAGAGGCTCTCAAATGAAAAAGCAGCGTTTGTGGGTTCGATCATGTGACTGAGAGTCTGTTAGACATGCAGCACATGTTTAAGTCGGCTCAGAGCCCTGCCAGTCATGCCCACAGGGGACAGCATGGTGTATAATGGACCAGAAAACCAAAATCAAAGAGGAACTGACGCAACTGGTGGTTGATGTCTCTTCTCAGAACATCTGCCTCACACAGGCTGACACACCAAAAGACGACCAAATGTCACTGCTCCGCACTCTGCATCCAGGCACAGAATGGCGTCTACCTACAGCACGTAGGTCCTGGAGCATCGTTAGGGTGAGGCACCACAGCGCCTTAGTCAGCTTGACCGTCACCGAGCTAAATAAAACTTCAGAGGTGGTTGGGATGTGCAGTGGAACACAAAAGCTGCTCGTGATTCCGGTCAGGCGGAACGCATGAAAGCTGCAGTCTACCACCAGCCTGGTGTCAGAAAGTAGAACGCGAATGACTCCCGCTAACTGCATTTCTCCTTCCACAGCTGAAGCCCTTGTGCTTCAGCCAATGACTCTGGCCTGACTCACTGTTGTGCTTTATCTGTTTTGTGAGTAATGTGTTCCACACGGCAATGATGGTGGTGGCGTGCTGCAAAAATCACACTGGCTTTACTATTTTTACTCCCGCAGTGTGTTTACGCCGACTGCCCACTGCTCTGAGGGATCCACCAGTCTGGCTCATAACCTGACAGCTGAGGATGATGGGAAAGGGAAGCCTTGCTCAGAGAGAGAGGGGAGCCCCCGAATATATAGCTGTGAACCCTCGTGGTCACACTGAAAGGACGAGAGCCCATGTCTGTTGAGGTGAGCTGGGGGTAGGGAGGTAAGACTGACATCTGGAAAATGATTCATTTGAATTTTGCTTCTGTGTGACTGACTCAGTAATCAATCATAATTCTCGGTTATTAAAGGGAAAAACGATGTGGCAACATCACAAATTTGTGACACTGGGTAAAGTTTTCTGCACATAATAAGTCATTAGCAATACATTTTTTAGAAGAATGAGTGTCTTGCTCCCCCCTAGGAAAAACAAACCTATGAAAAATAGCCCACACTCTACATGTAGTCTTGGTATATAGCACTCGTTAGCTAAAATCTCACACAAATATTTATAAAAGAGATGTTTAATGAGCCCCTTCTTGCGCACGCACAATCAGGGATCACAAGCGGTGAAGCCAGGCATTGCACACGACACTGGGAGCACCGGGACACCTTCTGGACACACTGAAGGCTTCTGACAATCATGTGATGCACGACTACGGCTAACTGGGGTGCGCTCTTCTCACAGGTGAGACTGCTGCTTCCTCTCCAGCCGCTTGACATTCACAAAGCTACATGTCTTTTTTTTTTTTCCATTGACACCTTGTAAAAATAAACAGCACCTCCATGGCTCTCAGCACTGCCGCCCACACTGTCACCAAGGGGGGAGAGCTTCCCTACCAGAGTCTCCCAACAAGCCTCTCATTAAGACAGGAAGAGCGAACAAAGGGGCCTCTATGCGAGCTTAGCGGTTTCTGCACCGCCCACACCGCCCCACACACACACACACACACACACACACACACACACACACACACACACACACACAACACAAAAGACACATGTGGCACACGTTCAAGGGCACGTAAACAAGAATACACGACAACGCATGCACGAGAAATGGCTCGTAAAATACACAAACTGGAGGAGGTATATAAACATACACAGATATACATACTGTAGATGCACATAGAATGCATTCAGGCACACGCAGTTGTGTGCTCCAACGGACACGCAGGCATCATGCAGGCTTATGTGAGATGGGAAGTACATCCTTCAGAAACAGAATCTTCAGGGTACTCTGCATGCCATTGGCTAAAGGGAAGACTCATCTATTAACACCACCGGTCCAGCCAGAAGCCCCCACTCCATAACCCCACCCACAGGAGCTAGGGATGTATCCTAGCATGATGGCACATCTGGATTGTGGTCCCATGGGATCTTCTACATGCAAGGATCAGGGTGTTCCAGGCTACAGGAACCGGGGTTCATTCTTCACTGTAGCCCCAGTCCAGAGCACTCCCTACACCAGGCCTTGTCATAGCTCTCCTCCCCCAAAATCTATTTATGTCAGTGCCTGGCCTGACAACACATAAAGCCCCAGTCCTTGCAAAAGGATGAATCCAAATTTGTTTGAGTGTGTGTGTGCGCGCGCGCGCATGCTCATTCCTGTTTATCCACCCATGTGCGTGTAGTTAATATTTCCTTAACCACTGGGTCTGCAGTGGAGAAATAAAAACAGAAACATAACTTGAGACTGTGAGTGCTAACATGCTAACAGGAATGTGCCGCAAGCAGCCTGCGCTGCAGCACCCTTAGGTGCAAACAGGCGCCTCATTTAAGATCAGCCCCCCCTGCTGACAGCAGACAAAACACAAACTGCAGAGTGATACACGTCAAAGCGGCGGGGGGGCTGGAGTTCCACTGTGCCACAGTGTGTCAAAATGGGGGGGGTGAAAACGGGAGGCCTGCAATCCTGTGGAGAAGCAACAGCAACGAGAACTCACGGCTGGGGAATGACTCAGCCTGCTTTCAAGCTGTAGCACCCAGCTAGCACATATCTGTGTGAACCACTCACAGGCCGTGGGGGGGGGGCGGGCTATTTTCAAAGTTTTATTTGCATTTTTAACATTTGTTTTCCCTTGGCTGCATTCCCTGGTGCTTTTACAGGTTGCACACGTTACTGGGAGCCTGTTGTGTGAAAATGCCATCAATTCGCACCAAGAAATGGGCAAACAGCCTTGACGGACAGGTCTGCTTCTCTTGGCGACATGCCGTCTGACGTCGATGGCATTACGGGTCCACACGACAGGTCCCTCCAGCTATAAACACAGGGGCAGACCATGCTGCAACGGGACACTCTGTCCTGAGCTCACCCGGCCCTGGGTGAGCCGAGACACAGGGGCTGCACCAGGACAGGAACAGGAAGCAAAAATTCTAAAGAGGAAACGGTCCCCATATTTGATGAGCACTATTCCTGACCAAATCCGTACCGGGGTGGTCACAGAAACTGCACCAGGGCTGTAATTAGCAGTTAAAGATTGAGGACACTCTAAAAGGTCAGCAGGAAAAATAATTTTTGTCACACAGACCCATCGACCGTAAACACACACAAAGACGTGAATGCGCACACAAACGTGTTAGCCACGTTTGGGGGAAGTCCTTTTGTCCCTTTGCACCCTGCCATTTCCTGTTTATGAAATGATGAGTGACCACACTGCTGCAGAGAGAACATGAAGCATAATCACAGACTAGGGCAGCCCCGGATGAGCTTACTGACTTACAGGAGACTTTCAGTCATTTAGCCATTGTACACCATCAACCCACCAAATCTTCTGTTCCCCAACAGCAGAGAACAGTTGGCCAGATCTCATGTGTCAGCACGTCACAGCTCAAGAAAAAGGAATGCCACTTCCTTCCCATCTGAACAAGGCTGACATATCCTCTGAATAAGTCTCCTTAACTTAAGGTAGGTAGGTAGGTGTGTGTGTGTGTGTGTGTGTGTGTGTGTGTGTGGGAGGTGATATTTAAAAAAGGCTTTTAACTTAACACATAGTAATCTATTCTTTCATTCTTTTTTGACACTGGTTCAGGTCATCAGAAAGGCAGCCCTTTTAGTCAGAGGCAAACTGAATGTTCCATTACAACACCTGGACTTTGAACCCGGTCCACCTCTGTACATCCCTCCTCTCGTTTTCACCGAGAATGTCAGCAAGAGGCATTTGCATGAAAACATGAGTCAAAGGTCACTTTCTTCACCTGTCTACACTGGGCATTAAGGATGAGAAGAATTAACTCCTACTTCATTACACAAAATGACCAAAATTGAGTCATATCGGCAATACTAACACGCGTACCAAAAACATTTAAAAGTGAATGCTCACACATGCTCACTGTGTTGCCGTGTTAGGGCTACGTATTTCCATTCAGTTTTATTTCTGTTTATGGGTGGAATTTTTTTCTACCGTGGAAAATTGAACCAAACGTTAATTTACTTGCAGCTGCTGTCAGCGAACACACAGATTCTCAGATAATCTCACGCAACAAGCAAAAGATCCTCACCTTTCCACACCAGCAAATTCAAGATGTGTGTGTGTAATGACAGCCTACACCCCTCAAATAAATTAAAACTGCAAGGGAGGGTCCATTAATGATGACTCGTGTCCATACATGCATACACAAAGCAGACATACATTGCCACTTAGGTTTATATTATAAACCTGAATTGTATTTCTTGATAATTGTTAGCATTTCAAATATTGTATTGTGTATATCGGAAAAAAATACCTGCAAGCCTTTAACGAATCAGTGTATTGTAGTTGGCATACGTTACAACGGTTTTCAATGAATACACCTAAACATATATTTTCAGAGCTTGAATCAAATACGTTAAGAAAAACACAGCGAAACCTGTCCGTTTGGCCTGAATATTAAAGAGTGACTAAATAGCACCAGTGCTAAGCACACTGGAAAATTCTGAACAAAAGCTACATGTGACTCACTAAACGAAACGAACGTCTGGCGCTTAGTGCCGCCGGATCGTTCCCGCCACTACCGTTTCATTGGGAGCCTCTTGCTTATTATTACTTCCATTGAAAAACAGACGAAGCGAGTGCGGAGGACTAAAAATGTCCGTGTCACCGTGACGAAGAGTCGATGTGGCCATCAGTTACACGATTCAAGGTATTACGACGTAATTTAAGCGCAATGACAACTGAAGGGGCCGCCCGAGATTTCATTTCAAAAATGTTTTAATGGCTTCTATCTGAAGAGAATTCGTCTGCAACACACACACACACACACACACACACACACACACACACACACACACACACACACACAATGCCACCCTACGACCCTGCTACAAAAAAAAAAAAAACGAATAAATGGTATTTTTGTGTTGCCGCATTCCATTCATGGTGCTCGAAGGGGAACAAGATAAAATTGGTCATCTTTTACTGTTTGGTATGATATATAAAGGACTTCATTATTTACAGCCTATTGCTTACAAAACACCAAAGGTCAAGAGGTACCAAGTGTCCCTTCTAGTGCGGGGCTACCCCAAAATGATTGCTAAGACGGGCAGAAGCGTCCTTTCTGTGTCTTTACAAAAAAGGCGCGCGTCACCTCTCCCGCCATCCCAGGCGGGTTACTTTGTCGCCCACAGGTTGTTTTCGTGGGTTGTCTTGCATGAACAGCTCATGTGGGACGGTGAACCGGCGAAGCCACAAGAACCGTGCTACCGCAGACATGCCATTCTCCCGCCCGGACCGGTAAGCTTCCTGCTTGCGGCCTCTGGCAGCTTAAATCGAAGTTAACTCCACCATGATTTAAGCATTAATTCATACCGCCGGCAAACACCCTGATCTTCCCCAAATTACTGCGGTGTTTGACGTGGGTAGATAAGATGCAAAGTAGCAAAAGCTGACTTCTCCATAAATATATGTAAGCCTCTTATTGAAAGACAATTAAACTTAATATAAATTTTAATAAATGAAAAATAAGTTCCAGTCCCAAGATTTCATATGTCACTTTAATTTCTTTCTCAATGAACGGCAACAATTGTTATTGTCAAAATATGTCCTATTATAACATCACTTTCCAACAGATTAAAATGTATTATTTGTCATTAGCTAAATGGATAAGTACTCTGACAAATTAAACAAAGACGACGACCTGAGAAACAGGGAAATAAGGGAGACTTCACTAGCCGTTTCTATTGAAATAGGGAACATTTGGCTTCTGCTTCTAGCTGTCCAACTGGTGATGCATGTCAGGTTGTCCTAATCAGTCTTCAGAATCTTAGAGCTAGTTTTACAGCTTTGCTTTCACATCTCAGTTTAGCTTGGCCAGTTGGCCCTTCCACCATGACATGGTCATTGTGTAGCCAATATGAACTGCATTAACGACCAACAACGGGTGCATGCCGATCACCAATATAAACTCCATTACCAACAACACTGATGGGCACACTCTGAACAAGTAGCCCACCCACAATAAACACGCTTAGCTAATGTCCTCTGGTGTTATGGACTTCTGACGCTCTTCTATAAAATAGTTATTTACTGAAATAGATACAACTTTTCTCTTATGCTGGCTTTACAATCTCCAGCTCCTACCTCACCAGAACTCAGCATGTTGTTCCACCTGAAAATGACAATGCAGTTCATTGAAAAACACGTTCACTCACAAAAATGGTTAATGGGGGAAAAAGGAAAGAATGTTAGTCCGAGGTATACCTCAAACATTACTATTGGTCAAAACTAATGGGTGGTTTCAGGCCAATAAGTATACACAGATGTTATGCAAATTTAAATTTGGCTTTAATAGTCGCACACGAAGACCCAGTTTTGGGTCACAATCCAGACTTTGAAAATCCACTTTTGAATAATTTTATCCAGGTTTTAAATGGTATGTTAAACACTAGTTTAGGTACTGAGGTACTCATATCACACGCAGCTGTGTGGCCGTAAGTGCTCCTCATTAGGGTGAGAGAAGCATGTGTACAATTTAGATATTTAGATTTATGAAGTGCATAGAAAGGGTTTAAAAGACACGTTTACAGCATTTTAGACAAGTCTGGGCTCCAAAAACGGAAATTCAAAACCATTTTCAACGGCAGAGAGGTTTGTGTGTAAGTACGGAAATCATGACGGGAAAACTGCAGTCTAGAGCTAGCTGGTCAGCAAAAAGAATCCACAGATCGTACATCCCCCCTCTGTATTATTCTGCAGTAAACAGGGAAATGGCAGCATCCTCCATTCAGAAAGGAGGAGTCGAGGATGCTGGAGATCAATACTACCTCTCTGCATCGCTTATTAACTGGGCCTGAAGACCCAGATCGTAAATGTCACCTTTATAATATATTATAAAGTGTGCTTCATTAACCCGTTGGCCGTGGCCACAGAGAGAGTTATTGGTATTAGAATTTATACAAAAAAGACCCCCCAGAAGATTTTTCCACTGTGTCAGCTGGATTTGTCAGAACAGACAAAAAAAAAAAAAAAAAAAGCTTCAGTCATCTC
Organism: Gymnarchus niloticus; assembly: GCA_009936485.2. Taxonomy (NCBI): domain Eukaryota; kingdom Metazoa; phylum Chordata; class Actinopteri; order Osteoglossiformes; family Gymnarchidae; genus Gymnarchus; species Gymnarchus niloticus. Next base: position 11,609,441 of record JAACJT020000032.1, on the reverse strand, counting down.
AAGATACAAGCTGCACGTTAGTCATTTGTTATTTGGTCTATGAATTACGGTGACCTTAGTTTTTTTTTTTTTTTTTTTTTTTACAATCCCACAAATGACCTGACAATATTGACAGATCGGCATCGCTGATTTCTTCACGGCCCCGTCGAATTACAGGAAAATCAAAAGGCACAGGATTTCTCAGCCTAGACAGACAACGTTGGCACGTGCCAGTTTGGCTCCACACCCTTCTTGCCCCTCCCAATGGGCAATGCCATGCAGAGCTGGTCCAAAATCACAAGCAAAGGGCGTGAAAGTAATAAGGTTGAGAGCAAAGAGCCAGAACACATCCTCTTAATCTCATCGAGAGCCAAAGCAAGTAGGTGTTCATGTCTGAGAAAGCAACCTGCGCTCTCTTGCTCTCTCTACCTCTCTAAGAGGACCACGTGTTGCCATAAGACAAAATGGACGCCTAAAAAAATAAATAAATAAAATAATAGCGGAGCCGATTCTTCAACGTGTGGCCACTCTCACGCGATGCAGGCAAGCCACCAAAAGTCAGATGGGAAAATGTTTGAGTGGACAGGGTGAGCCCTGGTTTCTCAGTTCCGCAAACCGGACGTCTCACAGCTTTATGCAGTCAACTTGCACGGCCCTGTCAGAAGAGCGGCTCCATTAACTTCAGCTGTGCAGATAACCCACTCTTCAGGGCAATGCCTTGCTGATTCTCAGACGCCCTGATGAAAGCTCCCAACTTAGGGGTTACAGGCCGCACGTTAGTGGAGACCTGCAGTTAGTGTACTGCAGGCCTTGCAGGAAAATCCTCAGTCACACCTACACACACACTTCTTTTCCTGTAGAGAGAAGACACTGAAAAGGGCCATCTGTTAACTAAAATCCCCATATACAAAAAACATCATCTAGGAGCCACTGGGGAATAAGGATTACTTAAGCACTGAGATGGATTAGCAGCCAAGGAAGGAGAACATAAAATCAATAAAGAAACCTACAGAAAATATATATGCATCACTAAGCATAAATATTATACCAAAGCAATTCCATTGAAATACCAAGCTCAAAAATCCTTGTGTACAAGCTGTCAATCACGAGTGTGGTTTCCTAAGGAATATGCAGCTCCGGACTGCAGAGAAACACACTTTCTATTGTTCAAGTCAAGACGTCTTAACTCTAAGTTGGACAGTTCACACACACAGTTACCCATGGAGTGAAGTTCTTATGGTAGAACTCAACTAACACCTAGCATACAGTATATACCCATAAAAACACACATTAACAAATACCCATAAAATACCCAAATATGCATGTAAAATATAAAATGTAAAAATAAATATTACAGATATATATGTAGGAACGTACAATCAGTTGGCCTATATTAAAAGGCTATTTACGGTGTGCATAGTGAGCATTATCTGGCCACCATAATTAAAAGCTCTCTGCTTGCGATTCACTTTCTGAGCACCAGAGAGTGCCGTGGTTAATATGCCAGCGGGCGGTCATGCCAAACCCCCCAGATTATCCCAGCACATTCTGTCTTGGGTGGAAGAGTCGGGTGCTGCTAACGGACTTCACTCTTGGAATGGCCTGGCTCACACTGGCAAGTGTTACATGAATCACAGATGGTCTGTCCACACAGACACGCACACACACACCAAGGACATGCGCATACAAACACACACACTCACACGTACTCACAGACTCAAAACATTCACTGCACACACCCACAGACAGGCAAGCTCACAGACGTGCAAATACAGTCATTCGCAACCATCTTTGTGACAATACATAAAATGTTTCATGGGGTCACCTCAGTTCAGGAGCTAATATGTTTGTAAGAACTTTTCTTTTTTCTCCCAGTTCTTCTCCCCACAAAAGACAGCGTATCGTGTCCACGAAAAGCAAACAGTTAAGGTGTAAGAGGTGCCTGGTGACAAGACTTAAGTGGCCTGTCCATTTTAACCAACTTGGTCTGTTCGATGTGTCGCCGTTTCTGGAATCGATCCTGGTGCATGCTGTTCCCCATGCAAACGACAACTTCAGAAGCTTAGCGAGCATCTGTACATCTCTGAACGTGTGCGCGCATGTGTGCATCAAGGCTCCGCGTGGGCAGGAGTGAAATTAACCAAAAAAAAAAAAAGAAAAATACTGGTTTCTGTGTATAGACAGAGACCTGCCACTCGAGCTGGTGCGTGTGTTCTGGTGTGAGCACCCCTGAGTGCGCGTGGGAACGAATGGTTTGCAGACATTCAGCTGGTACCAGGGAGAGGTTCAAGGCTGCTCAATAAACCGGGTTTCGGGGCCATAAGGTGAACGCACCCAGCGTAGCACAAGCAAACCTGAGCAGATCCCTCCCCACCTACATCTATCCAGACCATCCATTGCGGGGGGAGGTCTTAGGATAAGCAGGCCTCAGATGACACCCAAAGTCTGCAGCTGTTCCCAGGGAAGACACCCACCTACCGGTGGCACACGTCAGAGGGAGAAACAGAATGCACGCAGAACACCTCGGCATCTGCTAATAACTTGTGCACACAACCATGACACCGAGGGACAGATGACAGCACGATGACTTTTCACAGACAGCTTGCAGTGAGAGGAGGATAAAAGCGCATTTCTTTATGAAGCATATTTTACAGATGGCTGTTGATAATGACATATAGCCTCGGTTTACAAAAAGCAGCCACGACATCTGAATCAGCTCCCTAACCATAACCCTGCTGGTCAGGCTTGCCAAATTGGCTGGAATCGTTCAGAAGCTGCTTGCCCAGGGCTGCATCTCTCAGACGGCAGGCGTCTGAAATGTGGAGTTTGTCCTTATTGATGACTATATTTAGCCATTCGCTTATTTCAGGAAGGAAGGAAGTGATACTAACCAGACAGCAACAGATACTGTCGCCTCCACATGGGAATGTAGTCGCGCAACCTCAACAGAGACCTGGAAACTGAGGAGCTAGATTGTCTTCCACTAAACAGGAAAGGGCTTCTGCAATTTCAAATCCTGCATCCAGGACTTTGCTATTGATATTGAACTAATTCTATTCAATGTATTTTTACAGTGCCTTTCATAACAGGGCTGTTATACAACCGTGACACTATACAGTGGTATGTGGTAATTACAAGAAACTTTGATGAGAAAGAAAATGGCTAGAAGACAATGAAGGAGAGGAACAAAAAACTCCTCAGCAAACAGAATGTAAATAAGAGCTTAACAAACACCAATCCATTGTATTCAGTCCATTTGTAGCATATTCACACACAGACAACGTATAAACATAAAAAAGTAAATGTCTATTTAGTGCAAAAAAGGAAAACTGGGTTTTCTGCAGAAAACTCCCACTGCTGCCCACTCAACTGAGAGTTCTATCAGGAGATCTTGGCACAGGTGTCTGAAATTGACATGACCTCTCAAACTAGAATGTAGCCCCAGCCTTGCCCTTGATGTGTCATCACTGGCTATAGAGACCGAACAGTTGAGGGAGATTCCAAGGCTGTTAAAATCGCTGGCATTGGCGCACATCTGTCCCCACCCTCTATTCCAAGCCACCTGTCATCCCCACGTGTGGAAAGTCAGGTGTTTCTGCCAGCTTCAGAATAAAGAAGAACCACCAGCCTGCTTTCTGAGAGCCTTGCCGTTAAGGGCAAACTTGAGGGTGTGGATGATGACCCGAAACAGCCAAATTAACCGCTGACCTACGCTCCCTTTCCGCCCCCAATTGTAAGGGCAGTCTAGTCTCCGTCAAAATGCAAGTTGACCCATGACACACGCATACAGACGTATTCTCGTTTCCAGGCCGCTAGCATGATTCGCTCTTGTATGCTGACTACGCTTTTCCGTTCCACTTCAGCTCCACTTTACTTCGAAAGCCTCACCCGGCAGTTTAGAAGTAAATGCAGCTTTGGGACAAAGGCCACGTTTGTGAATTAGTAAATCAGCAAATAAGTTGTTTCTTCTGTTTAAATACCACTTTCTGTAAATGGGAGATGGGTGAATGCTAATCTAAATGATAAGCTAAAGCATGTATGAGTTACTGAGTGGAAAGATCAGTTCACTGAAAAAGAGATAGGGAAGCAGACAGACATGTCACCCCAGCCTCAGGGGGCCAAAGAGAAGCTGGTGAGCTCTGCAGGACCAGTGTCTGTCCATCTGGGGATCTCCAGCGGCAACAGTTAAGGCTTGAGTGGTGGGAGAATGAGAACCTGAGAGTGGATGGGGCTGCTTGATGCCTGCCCGGGGCACAAGTTGCATCGCATTTCATTTTTCAACTACAACTACGCCTCTGCCCCGCAGCCCTGCAGTCTACAAATGGCAGTGCATATGACAAGAGTCAACAAGTGACAGGCTTGTACCCACGGAGCCCTGTGATGACCAGAGTCATGAAAAGCACTGAAGTTTACCCTTTCTGTTGAAAGGTCAGGCCTGTACTGGGGTTTTGACATTTTAGACTGAGGCTGGGTGCGAAACAGCACAGTGTACTGGGTAACATCATGCTAGACAGGTCACATGGTGTCTCCCCCCGGAAGACACAGACACAGAACGAGCAGCACACAAGGCATTTCCAGCACAGAAATAGTCATTCTACTTTTGGAAATTTGTGCAAGAAAACTTTATAATAAAATTACGTGCTTTATAATGAAAACGTTCAAGTCATTAAAATGTTAAAAGAAAACACCTGCTGGAATGTAGCCAAATGTAAACAGGCACATTAGGCAGTGGGTCGTGCACAGGAACGGGGTTCTTGGGTCGCTATAGCGATGTCAGGCAAAGCATCTCATTAGGCAAAGGTTCACGTTAGCCTCTGGAGTCAGTGCACCGAGTCTCAGCTCAGTCAGCTGTACCTCAGACTGCACAGGAAGAGGGGAATGCGATCGAACATAAAGGGGGAGTGCAGACGACGGGTGACGAACGGGCAGCAAAAAAGCCACGGTTCTTCTAAACTATGAAACTGGCGCCAAAGCAGGGAGCGTTTCTAAATCAGCTTTCTGGCTACAGTGAAACCCGACGGACGCATTTAGAACGCAGAGACGGGACAGAATGACAGAGCCTTGGAAGGACTTAGCATGGTTTAATCGTGTGTTTTTTTTTTTTTTTTAAACTGCTTTTCTGCACAAAAAGAAACCGTTGTTTGGCTTCCTCCCCAAATCCAATTTCGTCATCACAGATTTGTTTGTTTCGTGTTGCCCCTGAGTATGTAAAAGACCAGGTGAGGCTAAAGGAATAGGATAAGGAAAAGGCTAGACGGAGGGGGGGCATGGGAGGACTTTGGCAAAGGGGACTGACAGATGAATGGCAAAGATTGCAGCTCCTTGCTACACACTTCAGGGCTGTGCGTCTGCCAACAGACTGAATTTTTAACCAAGTTCTTGGGCAACAAGACAGCATTTCAAGTTCTCTGCTTTCTGCTCAACACAGCTTCACCAAGATGATGTTTCCCCCATCCCACTTCCAAACAGTTTCCACTCCCCATACCCCCCCCCCCCCCCCCCCCCCCTTCTTCTCTTCTTCCCCCCCCCCCCCTCCCCCCCACACCAAAACAAAAACCAAAAAAATATTTATTTTTTTTTTTTTTTTTTTTTTTTTTTTTTTTTTTTTTTTTTGTTTTGTGTTT
>JAACJT020000032.1:11580609-11600713 GCA_009936485.2 Gymnarchus niloticus | reverse complement strand
TCCTTTCGGCACCACCCCCTTTCACCAAGATATTTTTTCCCCCCTCCCATTTCAAAACCGTTTCCCCTCCCCCTCCCCCCCCCCCCCCCAAATAGTTTTTTCTGTGAGAGTTCACTGAAAAAATCAAATGAGCAAAACCATCTGCAGGGTTAAAGTTTCACTCAACTCACTCAATGCTTCCCAGCCTCCAAATTAGCATTTAATAGGGGGGACAAAAATGAGATGTTAATATTTTGCACAGGACAAACAGGTCATTTTAGAGGAATGACTGGTGACCCCGGAAAGGGGGGGGAGTGGAAATACTACCAAAAGTCAAACTGCAGTTTTGTCCCAGTCTCTAAGCATGAGCTGATGAATTTAGATTAAACTTCTGAGAAAAGCAGAAATCCTTACAGAAATCATAAAGTGTCAAGTGAATCATTAAAGGTGTCTTGAAAAAATATTAATAAAATGTATTGCAAATGATACTGCCAAAACTCTGAATCTGCTCTGTTCTTTAGATTGGTTGATTATCAGAAATGGTTTTGTGGAGTTATTACGAGTGCTCATTTAATTACAAATACATCCCTTAGTTTTATTCCATTCACCTTGTGAGGCAGCTGTGTTTTTACTTTTGCCTGGGAGATGGAGTACCACTGAGAATTTGGACTAACTCCGACATCTTAAAAAAAAAAAAAAAAAAAAAAAACAGTGAATGTACCCTTAATTTAGTCAAGAAGCAGAGAGAGCCAGAGTGAAATAGGATAAACGTGACTCTGGCCGCAGAAAAGCTACTCTCGCTTACCTGACAGAGCCCCAGTGCTCCATCTTAACATTCCAGCTGAGGGTCAAGCCATCCTTCATGCCAGGCTGGGGAGTCGGACAGCACAGCATTCAAGCCAAAAGTAGTCATAAGACACAGGGTTTGGCTAGACTCTCAGCTCTGCCGAACAGTTGCCCATTGTGTCGTAAATAAATTGTAACAGCGGCCCCATCGCTGAGCGCTACCAGTCCAATGAGTGGCAAGATGGACTCGAAATAATGTGCAATGGGAGATCGTGTAAGGATGTGCTGATTTTGTCATATGTCACACATCCCTTTATGAAAATGCCTTGGAAATGACAACCACAGCCAAGTGTCCGGCTCAAACTGAGAAACGAGCTGAGGTGAAATGCGAATTGCAGTAAGGTTTTACGTGCACCATCTTGTTAAACTTAAAAGTTCCTCAACTGACATTATATGTTGACTCACTGTGACTAAAAATATAGTCCTTACTTTTCTGGATCAAGCAATGTTTGTGAACAAATAATCGTAAAGGTCCCGCATTTCTACATCGCCCAGTATTTCACGAATCGTGTCGAAATCCACTGGAAACTACTTCTGTTTTCATGCCTTTTTGCAAGTAAAAATGTCAGCTCTTATTTTACACAATCCTCACTGATGAGAGGAAGGTCTTAATGACAAAACTTCAAAACAATCTGCAGATCAGAAAACAGCTATAGTTGGAACAAGCAGTAGGCAAGTTATTTCTGCACATGATCCTTCTCGCGTTAACCTCTGAGAAATCCATAAATCAACATTTTGATCATTAGCCACCTAGGTTTACCTTCTGTATTCAGCCTAATTTTATTTTGATACTGCCATACAGCTTGAAATTTCACAGTGCAAAGAAAATGTCTGAAACGAATACACAAAGAAAACAAAAAGTGCAGAACTTTGTTATTGCTCATGGTTAATAATACACTAGAATTCCATTGCAGACTTTTCACTTGGTAGTGTTGTAATGTCCTGACAGGCTTAGTAGAAATGTCAACAAGGAAAATCATCAAATAATACTTTGGTCATCGTTGTTTGAAAGTATTAATTGGAAAAGAGCCTCACATTCATAAATGTTCAGTTTTATTCATAATATAATTAAATAAGTATAATTTAGGGTAATACTCAGGACTGATTTGATAAAGCATTTATTTGAAAGATTCAATTTTTAAATATAGAAAATCCCTGTAAAATGTACAAATTAATTAAAGAAAGACTATCATGTGTCTCTTTTTGAAGTGTACACACTAGAACATTTTGGAGCAAACAAAACAACTGACAACAGTCAAAACCAAAGGACAACATTGTCAGACAATCCCTATCACATACGCTTGTGTTTTCAAACCAAAACTGCAAATTTTAAAGAGATTATCAGCCAATTAAAAAAAAAAAAAAAAAAACAAAACTATTTGATGTGATATTATATTTTGCACAAGACTGATGGCAATATATTCACAAGAAAAAATGGTCTTTAACTAAGCTAAAGCAATATACTAACAGTATAGGCCTGTACTTTCTTTAGTTTAAACACCACTTCAAGTGGTATTAAAAATTTTAAGCAGCTAAGACATATAGTTCACTTTGCCTGGTGGTATAATTTATCACTAACATGGCTGTCATGTAAACATTTGTTGTTATTATATGTAAACTACTTCACTTGTTATAAGCTACACTTGGAATGCATAAACCTCACGGTATGTTTTCACATTTGTAAATTGAAAAGAAGGCTTGATAGTGTCATGTCAAGTGTCCAGCTCCAGAGTTTAAACATGCACAGGAACAGGTTCTATTCGGCACAGGAACCCCACAGAACTCACAAGGAAGCAATTAACAGTGCAGGACATATTTTCATCCGACATTTCTTAATCTAAAGGCCTTTCATGGATGCTGCTGCCTGATTCCACAATTGTGTACTGTACTGCAATAACCTTCACAGCACTGAGGAAAGACAGTAAGCCTATTCAGCACCCACACATCCCAGAAATCCTGTATATTGACTTGTAGAACCAGACACTACCCTTGAGACAACTTGAAGACCCATATAAGACCCAGTTCTAGGAAACAGCCAATTCTGTAATTTCACAATGCTTAAAAGAAACCGGGGAAGGTGCATTCACCTTAATTATCAACCTTTTGTACAAGGAAAACTGAGGACCGGAAGCCAGAGATCAAAATCTGGCATAATTTTTCATTCTATTTTCATACATTGTAACATTTGTTTTCAAATCCTATGAGAATTTCATGGCAGAGAGTGCCAGTCACCATCCAGTAGATATGGACTCTATCACCAGTAAGCTGGTCATCACGTTTTCATATTGGCTCAAAGTGGCTACACACCAGCGGCCAAATTGTGTGTTAATCTACAGCTTTCAAACAAAGCCTACCCAAAATGCACTTGAATACCCCTTCTTCTAATTTCTGGGTGGCTTGTTCATCATATGAAAAAGAAAATTCATTTACCTGGAGGGACAGTAAGAGTTAGGAAGCTGTCCCAAAGTATCATTAGCTTGATCCCTTTACTAAAGAAGTCATCTGCTTCAGCAAAATGTCCAGCTGTTCAGCTGCATTGTATATGAGAGCTCGCTGGGGAAAATTAGGTGAGTAATTCAAATGTATGCAAATGAATAATGTAAGGCCGCTCTTCGCGTAGGCTCTATGGAGCAACATTTTCAAGGCTTGAACCCATTAGTCTGTTCAGTGCCACTGCTAATAGGCGAAAAATGCATGCCCTCACTTCATTAAGTACACCATTCATAAAAAGAGGAAAAAAATAAATTCATTTAAAAACTTCGCAGACGTTAATGTTGTCCTCGCGTGCCCTGGCGCGGCACGTGCGCCATATCGTTAGGTTTGCCGGCGCTAGCGAAGAGCAGAAGAGCGAGACGGGGGGCGGCTGCTCAGATGGGTGGTCGCCACACTCTTCCGTGCAATTCCTCTGCAGCAGAGCACATCCAAAAACACAACACTGGCAGCGTGGACCCCTGGCCGGCGTCATAACACGTACAGCCCGCAAATCTCCTGCGAAAATCGGTGCCATTATTCCCCTTGACAAACGCCACGAGAGCCGCCGTGTTTTACCACGCTCTCTCGAAATAACCCAACGTTGGAAAGGTTTCATTTGACCTCGGAGGAGGCATTTTCTCACGAGGATATTTAAAGGAGACTTAGTGACGTTTAAATGCCAAATGATACTCAGTTCTCGCGGCTCAAGCAAACGGAGCATTCACGACACTATTCAATGTAAGGGCATATCAAAGAGCTGAAATAAACAAGACCCCATGTACAATCTTTTTTTAAAAAGACGAAATTCAGCCTAGAAAATCTAAAGAAAAATAAATGAATTGCAGGTCTAATTTGTGAAGATGGAACAGGTGAATTGGATTTGTTACCAGTATTATAGATTCAAGCCCTAAGAGGAAGAACGATATGGTTGGAAGGTAAAGAATGTAAGCTGAACTCCAGTAAAAAGTAATTAGAAGTAACAAAAGTATTGAACCACCCCATTTAGTAATTGTCGTGATTCCGTCAACCATTTTACATCCGCTCCCTGCCATTTCCAAAGCCATCCAGGGTCACACTGGTACTGGCAAGGTTAGATTAAAAACACTGGAAAACTTTCATCACTTAAGCTACTGCATAGGCCTTGTTTTTGCCAGGCAAACTGAATGAAGTCTTGTTTCCAAAAAAGCTGTGTAATTGTAAGTTAATACTCAGATGGATCCCCTCCCTCTGAATTTTGACTTTGTCCCGTGCATTTTGTTACATTTCAGATATCTGACGCGACTCTTGCAAGCTATCGGAAAAATAACTTAGGGGGAAAAAGAAAGCCGTATGCTATGATGGCATCTCTGGCATCCAGAAGAGCCGGCTTTGGGGGTGGGGGGCGTTTTCCAACAGGCCGAGTCGGTGCGTATTCCCGAGGGACACGCTGACTGCCGGCGTGCTTTCAAAACCGTCCAAGTGCCACAATCCGTCGCCTTTTCGGCTGCTGACAATCTGGCACTGATCACCAGTTGCTAATACGATTGCACTGAATGTTAAATCATATAATTGTCACAACTAGAAATTAGAATATTGCAATTAGTGTAATGATAACAATAATCCATATTGTACAGTCATAGCCGTAGTAGTATCTGTAATGCTCTAACCATGAAATTTCGGAGCTGCAACATTAAACTGTGATATCGGTCTGATGTGGTCTAGTGAACACTGTTCAGATATTAATTGTATGTCTTTGCGTGGAACAATGGCATACAGAATGCTCAGTTTAACATACAGACGCGCAGTTACTTAACCATCTGGGACAGGGGTAGCCAAGTGAAGTGGGATTAGTGTACTTACGCCCTGCTTTTGGGGAAACCCATGGTCAAAAGCACATCCAAGCTGGATCCATGTTTTACTGTGCCCGCCCGGTTTTGTCGGTTTCTCCGCGGGGTAATTTTGGAATACAGTCCCTCTTTGGTTGCCATAACTCCCGGTTCCATCTGAGCTCAATGCTGGGTCCCGATCGTCGCTGCGGACAGCATCGAGACCGGAGAAGCAGTACAGTGCGATCGATGCCTTTCCTTCCCCACCGGACAGAAAATGGAAAGAAGTGGTGAGCTACTCCGAGCAGCTACACACTGTGAACTGCTCTTCCTGGTACAGCGCACAGAGCATGCATAACCATCTCTACAGAAGGGGGCTGTTGGTCGGAAGTCACTTTTGCTTTCTGTGGCTCGTTTCAGTTTCCCTCACTGATCTGCCTGGGCTTTAATGCCCGAGCCTTCTGGGAGCCGGAGAGATGCAACTAAATAAGCACGCGCATATCTTATAATGTATAGGAGCTCGTCTAAAAAGGCGCCTGGCATCTTTCTTGGCATCACTTTATGAATGGGTAGTCGCTGACCTCGGCCTCTTTAGATGTTGTTTTTACAGAGAGCCTCCCCCCTTCGTCTTAAAGGCGTAGCACTCGTCATTACCACTACTGACAAGTTTCATTTTTTTTTTGTACTTTTCGGGTGATTTTATACGACTTACCGTCCGATTGTGCATTCGTATTTTATCATCACGCATTGCATCGCATGCCAGTTGACATACGCTCAGAACAATCTTTATAGCAAACGGCATAGCCTGCAGTAAAGCAAGCATGCACTTTTAACTGTATTTTCCTGCAATTCTTTTCCAGTTACGGAGCAAAAACGTTCTTGTCATTATTCTCTAAAATAAAAAAAACATACATTTAAAGAAAAGGACAGAGATCTTTACACATTTCTATATTTGCACCATTCTCCTTAGTTTTGAGTAACCATGGACAGATCATATACAAAAAGCAGCTGTGTGTAACTGCTGTCTCCGTTGATTCATTTACCAGCGACTATACTATACCAAGCAACTCGATTTATAAACCATCATAATCGTCCGGCTGGCTGTATAGTACTTCATTTTTTCCACACCCGTTTAATCAGAGAATCTGTAGCGCATTTCAAGTATCTCATGGCAATAGGAAGGGGACAAACTGGACGCAGTCCATTGCAGGGTAGTCCTTCAGACACGCAGTCACCCACAATGGATAACTCATACACCATTAAAAAACACCAGATAGCCGCATGTTTTTGGACCGCGGCTGTGAGTGAGTAGCCGGAGGTAAGCTACGCAAACTCTACACACCGGAACCAGCGGCTGTAACGCTAGGGCTCGCCCACTGTCTTGGTATTTTCTGCCATCTAGTGGTCAAGTATGAATATTTTAGATCACGAGAAGGGCCCTTGACACAAAAGATTTCTAGGTAATGAATGACGCTTGTCCAACCAACGAGTTGCCATACCCGCTAATCCAGTACAGGGACGCGGTGAGGCTGAAGCCTAATACCCGGAAACACACTGACAGTATTTGATTTACAGAGCAAATTATGCGCACCAGAAAAGTTGGCCGTATTTCAATCGATTGAAAAAAACATTACTACAGTCACCCCATACAGACTGCCCTGTGCTGTCTAAGATGGGCTCTTGGCTCCCTCATGACCCTGACCAGGATAAGCATTTAAAAGCCAGATGGATGGGAAAATCTGACCATTTTAATAGCATGGCAGCATTCATTAAAAAAAACATGGAGAGTGTGAGACAGCATGTGGACGAGGTTCGGTGCTTTGGGTACATAACGGCAGGATAACTCCCCTCCGCAGCATTTTTTAACATCCACGTATTCACTCCTTTTACAGATGGGCATTTGAGCATATTCATCACAGCAACGCAATTCATCAGTAGCTTCAAATCGTTTTGAACTTTGTGATAGACACCAGCTTTATCACACGTATTCAGCACCCTTGCTACAGTAAGAGGTTACATCAGAATGAAATGTGATGGAGGAAACATGCTTGCTCCCTTACAGGCATTTTAATTCCCTTATACTCAGTTCTTAAGTTACAGTTAATGTTAGAAGCTGACTTGCAGGCAAGGCTTAAGGGATAAAGCCTTTCCAGCACACTGATTCACCTCAGAATGAATTTGACAAAAATGGCAATAAGGAAAACCAGCAAAACATTTATTGACAAAAAGGTATTTGACCTAGCTATGAAGAACATTAATCCTTCCCATCATCTATAAACACATCACATTTCTAAAAAGCAGTTAAGGGCTCTGATATTAACAGTGACTATCACCCCAAATCAATTTAAATGTTAAGTTTAAAAATAAAATGCGTCATTAACAGTCAAAAATTAAAAGCTCCTGTAACATAGAATGGAGGGCTGTAACAGCAAGTCATATACAGCAGGAAGACTCAGGAGCTAAATCGATACATTTTCTTGACCTGACATTTAGCATATGAACTCCTGGGTTAGGCTAACTGACGCTCAGCATAGGAAAAAACAGGCAAAAGACACTGATGGTCAGCTGACTGCAGAAGTTTACACACAATAAATAGTACACACACACACACACACACACACACACACACACACACACACACATCCCTGAAGATACTGGAGAATTAAAATGTGGGTTTTAGGATAGTTCTGCGATTACAGCCAGAGATATGGAATGACAATCTCTATGCATCTACATTGCCCTCTAAGCAGAGGGGACCTGCTTTATGTCACCAACTGGGCTGTAACAGATTTAACAGGCAAAGCAGTCAGAGCCATGTCACGATCACAAAGGTATCCTGGCAGTGCTCACTAAGGCAGGTTACTCTTGGTTTGAACTTAGTAAGTTTGACGGTCTTTGTATGACAGACTAATCAGTGGTAGGTGACTGATGGAAATGAGTCTGTATAACATCTCCTTTGCAAAAAGGGATCCGAACCACTGCTGTGCATGTTCAGCACATGACAAACACACAAAAAATGAGAATGACAGATGTCAGTGCAAAGAGGCAATAGGTTTAAATGAAACTTATAAAAAAAACCTTCACTACCAACAAAAAATGGATTGAAATTCATCAACGTAACAATAGCAAGACAAACACTCAATTACAAATGACAAAAATGATGCCAGATCCTCCACGGCTTCTCCCCAGCAGTAGTATACTATCACCCAGGATCCTTGAGCACCGCCTCCATCACACAACAAACGATGACTTCTGCTTGAAATTACCCTGGAATGTGCAGGCGGAGAATGTCATGTGCTTGCCACCATTACTTTTGCAGATGGCCCCACTGCCATTTGCCCCAACAAAGAAAGTCAATACACAACAGGAAAGCTTTGAAGTACTAGTCTGTATATGTGACACAGTACATGCTGCATGAGGCTCCCTAGGTGTTCATGTAGGTGGTATCAGACAATGTGGCACTTACGTCAGCGTCATCCGAGTAATTCACTGGTGGCTGAGTGTAAACCTGCTTGTTCCTGCGATCAGCGTGGAGAACATGCATGAACAGAGTGCCATGGACACCAACGAACCCCCACACGTCAGGTCAAATCATGAACCCCCCCATAAATCCAGTGGCACTGTTAAGGGCCAGTAGGTTCACATTTAACAAAAATTGGGTCGATCAGAAAGAATCTTACCCTTTTGTGGTTTTTTCTGTGAAAACAAAAAGTTGAAGGTTAGAAAATAGAAGTACTACTGTATGAAGTTACCGAGCATACAAATCAGCATTGTACTCACTGGGGAGAAATCCCTTACGGCGAGCGAACCACAGTCCGAATATCAGCAGTGCCACAGCCAATAGAGCTATGATGACACCGGCTGCTATGCCTCCAGTGTTGAGGTCCTCTAGACAGTCAGAGACCAAGATGGCACAACTCAGACATTTGTAACATAATGCCCCCTAGGCACTGGGGTTCGAGCCTCCAGAGGCAGGGGTATGATAATAAGGGCATTGGTGCCAGGCTCTTATGTTGAGAGGTATGAGTGGATAATTCCCAAATCCAAATTGTGCGCGAGGTCTCAATAAGCAAAAGTTCTGAGACAACTTTAGGCTCTACAGTTTGTGTAGGACTTTGCTTGTTCAGTAGGATGCACTGCAAGGCCTACCCCGCTATATCACAGAATGCCATGCGAGGGACCCACTTACTGACTGTCATGAGGATTGGGGCACAGCTCTTCGGACCGCCATAGCCATTAGAGGCAGTGCAGTAATACTCTCCTGAGTCCGATTTCGTCACATGGCCAAAATTCTGACAAAAAAGACGAATCATAACACAAGAAACATCTACGGATGGATGACAAACTACAGCTTCTTTCTGATACATTTACTGGAATAAGCTGATCTAGCCCAACATGCAACCTTAGAGAAAAATCAATGCAATGTTACTAAAGAATGCCACGACCCCCGAAATTAAGGTACACAAAGCACTGATTGCACGAGGGCTCACCAGATGTCCACTCTGGGTATTGATGGTATAGGTGGAGTTCTTTAAATGTTCGAACTTGCTGGGATCCACTGGCATGGGAGAATTGTTTTTGAACCACTTGTAAGTGCTTGGGGGAGACCCTTCATTGTCGTGGCAGGTGAGTAATGCATGTGTCCCCGTGGTCACCGTGGTGGGAATGCCGCACACGGGCACGGATGGGGGCACTGTGGAAGAGCCGTTGAGATGAGGCAAGGCATCACTCTCCAAAAGCATGGGAATAATTTACTCCAATGGAATACTGAGCAGCTCAAAAACAGCTTAGTAAACCTCGCAGAAGTGGCTGTGACAAAACTACGCCCCAATTCGGCCACAGCAGGGTGACAGTGTGCCACCCCATGGCCAGGCACCCACCTTGCACGACCAGCCTGATTTCGACCTCCCCATAGTTGTTGTTTCCGGAAACCTCGCAGCTGTACACCCCAGTGTCAACTCGGGTCACTTTGTTGAACGTCAGCCCACCATTGTAAATTTCAACGCGGCCCGTGTACTTTTCTGAAAAGGAAAAATCCATAATGCAATTAATACCCAAAGCCTAACCCTCATTTTTAAAACACAAATCAGGTTATGAAAAGTACTATTTCACTCAGCAATAAAAAAAAAAAAATAAAAAAAAATTAGACCATGCAGACCAAATTTCAGGGTGGGGGCTCCAGAGGAAATGGTGCAATTAAAAATGCATTGACAAGAGAGAAAGAAGTGGCAGAAACAATGAAGCAGGCTGGTAGTCGGGCTGTGACAAGCTGAAAGGGGTGTCATGTTCAGCAATGACTAATTGTAACATGAGACAGGATGGCTGGAAGCAGGGGAAGTTAAAGCAAAAATACTTCAAGGTGCCATTTTAAGAGACTACAAAAAAGACAATCAGAGCAGACAAGACCAACCCATAAAGCCTGAAGAGCAGACACTACAGTGTCTTTAAATCAGATTGAGCACGTGCCTCATGATGAAAGGAATCAAGGCATACATTCTGGCTGTCCTGGTGGTACCACAATTTCATTTTAAACTCAGAAGCACAGAATGAACAAAAAAAAGTCTCCATAAATATTTGCAATGAACCGAGCAGATGACTCAAGCGTTAAGAGCATTGAGAAAAGGACATCTGTTTACCTGTGGGTTTATTGTCAAAGACAACATATGCTTGTGATCCCCGCAAATTCTTGAATTTCCACTCAATTCTCGGCGTCCCAAAATCAGCGGAATATGAACATTTGAGATCAGCACCTGTGAAGTGAGTGTACACATTCCATTTTAAAAACCCAGTACACACCAAGGAGTTTTGTAAACAATGAAGGCCACACAATTCGTAAACTAGGCCATCGTTCACAGCTTGTTCTTAAATAGTTTTACAACAAGCCACTCAGACAGTCTTAATACACATTCTGCTGCTTTAACTCGTTCGTGACCCTCCAAAAGCTCAAAACAAGACCTACCCTGATTCTCCGGAACGCTGACATTTGGAGTGCGAGTACTGACATCGAAGGCCAACGAGCCTGTGGAGGGGGAGACAGACTCTGAGATTAGTCAGGGATTTTCCATGTCTCTGAAAAGCTGGTGCAAGTTTCAGTTCAGTATAAGTTTGAAGCATTGCAGAATGCATCTATAGTTAAAGAAGGAAACCCCCCCCCACCCACCCACCACCCACCCACACACACACACACGCACACGTTTTATTTACAGTGGCTAGACACGCAACAGGGGTCCATTAAATATGTCAGATTTGTAAACTCGACATTTGGTGGGAATCCTGAAAGCAAGCATGTCACCAAAAATCTACCTAAACTTACAAACTACCTTTCCCCACACAAAATGAAGGGGGGGGGGGGGGGATAAGCCACATTCAACCAAGCACTTATACAAAAATATCATCCATGTCTCAGTACAAAAAAAGGGGTAAAAACCAAATAGAACGAGGTTCCGAAAAGCCAGTAAAGGCTAGGCAGACTCAGGGTCTACAATCATACGTACTATGGAAGACTTTGAAATATACTCAGAAAAACCAGTGAGTTTGTACGACAGCACAGTTCACTTGAGAGACTTTTGTTAAGCAGCATATAAAACACTAAAATTGCTCATGATATTACAGCATTGTGAAAATTCATGCTGCTTCTTTTGGGGTAAAGGTGGTGAGTTTTATAGAAAGGCAGTATTCGGCTGTTTGAGTTTGACAAATCAGTAAAGCACTGCAACTGAAACTACTGGTGTAAAATTTTAACGATGTAAAATGAAAAAGGAACTACAGCATATAAAGATTGTTTTTTTACTTAAACTCTTCCTTGATCGAATGCGGAATCTGTAACATTTACTTCTGCATGAACCACAAGTGGAGTAGGACATCTGGCATTACAATAAAACTATCACAAACAAAAATTTCCCCTCGGGGATAAATAAAGTAATCTGAATCTGAATTAAAGGTGGACATTCATGTCACATTGATAGCTCAAAATGGACCTAAAAACTGAAAGGTTCAAGAAAATTGTCAATGTTTTCAAAAATGCCCCCAATAAAACATCAAAACATTTCTTCAAAGTCCAAACCAATAAACCCAGGTGGACTTTTGAGCAAAACTAGCCACAGCCCCCAAAAGCTTATACAGTCTAAGGCATGCTAAGAATTACAGACCCCCCCCCACCCACAAACAGATAAGTCTGCTTCAGAGATTCAGACACCATCACCACTCACTGAATGTACTCATGTATATCACCGGCCTTTAAAAATAAACTCTGCCAGGCTATGCCATCTGCTTTATTGGCAGGTTTTTGACCGAAACGGTAATTCCAGAAAATTCCAGCTGTGCATTTAATATTTGTTCGGAAAAGCAGCCTGATTCATACCCGCCATATGCTAGTGAAAGAAGCCACCCCAGTGGGATAACTAACACAGGACGTATCTCATTCCTCAAGGACAACAAATGGCTGGCATGCAGCCTTAGCGACACTTCAACTGAAGTGACTGTAAGAGGACAGCAGAGTTAGAAGCGTTAAACTGGTGTGATTAAAAGACTCAACACCTTAGAACGTTCATCTCTAAGGCTAGTTTCCCAACAAGATGAATGCAGTCAGTCTCATACAGACTATACCTAAAAATGGGGTTTGTATGGAAGGAAGACGGGAAACTACAGGACAGCAATGGTGACAGCCAAGGAACAACTCCAGTCATTCATTCCTTCATTCAACAATTTATCTTGGTTGGGGGACTGGAGCCTCCCTCAGGCACAGCACAGAACACACTCGCCATGCAAGCAATGTACAGATACCAATTAGCCTAGCATCTGAAGATCACTGCACGGGTGAAGATGCTAGTAAAATAGTTCAGATTTCAATCATGATTGTCACATTCACTGAGAGTAGGCACATGTCCAAAAGGAAGAAGTGCTATAGTCCGAAAGTTCCCTCAGCTGCGCCTTCAAATCACCCGGGAGACCCTGCTAATCCAAGTGAAGACATCTTATCCTATGAAGCAGCTAGATTTACACTTTTTAATATTTTGATGTGTGCATCCCATATGTGAACATCTTCAGTTTAAAATAACAGTTCAACACAAAACCTTGGGGCGCTTCCTTACACACAGTTCAGGTTCAGCGTGTGCCGCCGTAAAGCATCTTTATCACCTGACGCAAGCGTTCATCTGCGTCGATTAAATGCTCTCTGTATTAAATGCACAGAAACCTGAGATACATGCGGTCGTGACACCGGTGTACCGTCGAATTCAGAGAGGAAATGCGGAAATAATTAATAATTAGCCCCGAACACCACAAAGCTCGGCGTGGGATCTTTATTATTTATATCACATCACTGATGATATGTCTAAGTGTGTGTTCAAAACAATGTGGGGGGAGGCCCCTCTCAGGGGAAACTTCAGCCTTTTATTCGCCACGGTAAACAAATCGGGCGTATAATGGTTCTGCCCCCACCAGAAAAGCCAGCCGGACTGGTTTCTCCGGTATTTATCTGCCCAACATCGTTTAACGTACAGGCCTACGGTAAACATGACTACTTTTAAAAATACGAAACTTTCCGTCGAAGCAAACTGACTTGCAGCGAAAGCCGCTTGCGGGTCATCCTGAAATGGGTGTGTTACGGTTAAAATGGGACGCTTCGGCAGGCCGTCGTTTAATCTGGACAAACTCTTAGCAACGCTAATGGCAACCTGCGAAACAAACGAAACTTCTCCCGAATCCACGGCTCTACCTATAAACTTGGCTTTAAATTGAACGTCCGAGTTTCCCAGGTTTTTTCCGGGGCATAGTTAAGTGCCTACCTGTTGCCTGTAGAAACAGAATTAAGACGCCGATAAACATGTCGACGGACACTCTGGCAGCCTGTTTTCCGTTTAATCCCAAAAAAAAAAAAAAAAACGTCCTCAGTCTTGGACGCGATGTCTTCTGACGCCGGGCTGACTCCGCACAGATGCGCTAATTTGTGCTTTTATTTTAAAGGTGATGAAGCTTGGAAGCTGAGGCAGCTATGTGTGTGTCTTGGACAGACGCCCTTCGTCGTATTACACGGCTGCTACCTGACCGCAGGTACGGCTCCCCACACCCCAGCCGTGACGTGTCGAAACTCACATCCAGACCAGACACTCACTGCTATGGCGCTGTCTCCAGTGAAACCAGTGCCGACCACATGCCCTTTAATGGTGGGCTGAAATTTATCCCAGCGATTCGTATGAAGTCAGGTAATAACTTTAATAATTAACCATGATGACGCTACGACAATACGAGGAGCCCCTAGATAATAATGTCGCAGGCATTAATGTTCATAGTCGTGCAGCATCTAATGCCTAAAAAGTTGCATTCCGCCTAAATTATTCGTATGATTATTATTACGAGGGGCATCTCAATGAAATGCGTCGACGCGTTTTTCACCGGCGGAGAAGGAGCGTCTCGGCTCCTGACATACATTAGGAGCGGGGAAAACAAATGGTGGCATAAAGTTTCATTTTCAGTTGATAATTTAAGCAATGATTTTATTTTATCTCATAAGGAATGTAGTACGGGTGGGTCATTGATCACATAATTAGGGAACAGTTATTCCCTTTGGTTGGTATTTGGCTTATAAAGATTGGTCAGTCTAACAGTTTCACATTTGTTTTAATGGCTACAAATGTATTAAAAGCAATTTAGGTGAAGCAACATATGTCAGAGAAATATACAAGTACCGTTTCTTGATTATGCAACTTATTGGTCCCGTTCTAGTTGCAGTCCAGTCCAAATGGACAACGGGAGGGTAACCTATTTCTCATCAAATATCTAAAGACCTCTACTCTTAAAGAGTCTGGTAAATTAGTCAAGATTTAAATCTGAATTCTCCACTCATCAGGATTGTTATTTGGTACGAGGCACAACAAGCGAATACACAAACAACTCATTATTACCAGAGAAATGCGACAGCAGGGTGGTGATGTATAAATAAATAATCACACACAAATTACATAATAAAAACCTTACCCGTGCAAAAAAACACATTATCCATAATCAAAAATGCTGCAAATTTAAGTTCTAAAAAAACAATGACTGAGGACAACTGGACTTCAATATCAAATACACTAAAAGTGCAGTTTTGTGGTGATGAGACAAACGAGACTTCAAAATCTGTGGAGGGTGGGAGTGTCGTGAACTAGCCGATTAATATTGGTACTAAATGAGGCTTCAAAACTCGTGTTGGGGGAGAGTATCCAGAACTACCCATAAATGCTGGCGCTAAATGAGGCTTCAAAACCCATCCCGGGTGGAAGCTGGCAATAGGTTTTGAAGCCTCATTTCTTCCATTGCTACAATCTGGATCATGCGAATGTCCCACCCAGCAGTAAGCGCTGCCTGATGAGAAGTGACCGTTTCCTGCACAGACTAACTGTGAGACAATGAGGCAAATAACACTCATAACAAAGATGTAAATACAGTTACTTTACAAAGGGGGCTGTGCTCTTCTTCCGGTAATTGAGGCAGAGGTGGGAGCTGCGGATAAACTCTCGGAATCCATTCGTCGGCTGCTGGTGCACAGTGCCGCCAAGGTCGGTCCCAAGCCCGGCTGCAAAAGGAGGAGGGTGGCCACTCTGCCGAGGTGACCGGAACCGGGGAAACTAGGCAAGAAACTGTATGAAAATTGGATCAAGCTCATTCGCTTATGCTACGGCGTCTGGGGCAGCCGATGCGCTAGCATTGGGGACCCAGGGTGCTGGCGAGAAGTGGGCTACTGGCCGAAGAGATACATTTATTACACCGAAAACGGTGATCAATGTCGCTGAATGGAACGTACGAACTGGACATCACGTCAGACAGAAGGAAATTATTGCACGTGAATTATCCAAGTGTAAAGTATCGATTGCGGCATTATCCGAATTGAGACTCACAGGATCTGGAACAGCGACCATCCAAATACCAGACATCGACGAAACGATTACCTTGTACTACTCCGGTGGCGAGAAACGAGAAGCAGGCATTGGATTTATGGTGGACACTCAGGCTGCCAGCAGTGTAATCGCCTTTCAACCAATATCGGATCGCCTGGCAGTCCTCACTGTCAATGGCACCATCAAGACACACGTCGTTTCCGCCTACGCACCAACCAAGACCAGCCTAGACACGGCAAAGGACGACTTCTACAACCAGCTTCAACATATGCTGGACTCGATCCCGCAGACCGAGGTAATTATCCTGGCTGGAGATTTCAACGCCCATATTGGCGCGGACAGGTCTAGTTGGGAGGCAACAATGGGAAAATTGGGCTGTGGGAAGATCAACGACAATGGATTGCGTCTCCTGTCTTTCGCTACATTCAACAACTTGATCGTTAGAAACAGCCACTAACAGCATCCTCGAAAACACCAACTTATGTGGCGAAATCCATCAGGTAAGGACTCGGCAATATTGAACTATGTTCTGATCAACTCTCGGTTTCGTTCATCACTCAAGGACTTCCGTGCCTTGAGGGGGTTCGACTGTAGATCTGATCATTACCTCGTCCGGGCAAAGGTGCACCTTATATTACAACGTGCCAAGTGGACGACACCTCCGCCAACTACACTGAACTGGAGGCAACTGGTCACCCGTGAACAGGAGTTCCGGATTGCCTTATCCAACCGTTTTGCAACATTGGCTTTGTCAGAGGATGTGGATGAAGAAGAAAAGCGAATCTCAGGCGCCATTTTAGAATGTGCCCAACCCTTGTGCCCACCTGCCCATCGTCGAATGCAACCATGGATATTGGACGAGTGCTTAGAACTGGTGCATAAATGAAAGCAGGCAAAATTGGTTGATCACGAACATTACCAGAAGCTCAATCGAGAAATCCATCTAAGGATGAAAGCGGAGTGGGAAGCGTACTGGAATCAGGTGGCAGCTGATCTTGAAGAAGCAGCTTCAAAGCACGAGTACCACTCTCTATACCGCACCCTCAGAAGACTGAGTGGAAAAACTAAATTGATGAATGAAAATATCAAGAAAGCGAACGGGACGTTCGTGTGATCACCTGTTGAACGCCTGCAATAGTGGAAAGAATTCTTTGAAAAACTGTACAATCATGATCCGCCCCAGGGACCACCAGTAGCTCCACCACCCATCGACCCTCCTGTGGTCCTGATGGTCGATACGGAGCCCACAATCACGGAAGTGAAAGCAGCCATCCGATCACTGAAGAATGGCAAGGCACCTGGAGTGGGCCAGGTCACTGCGGAAGCAATCAAATCTGGGGGGGATATCTTGCTCCATCAACTCCACTCACTCATCCAAACTATCTGGCGCATGGAACAAGTACCACTGACATGGAGAAAAGCCATCATTGTGCCTATCCACAAGAAAGGCGACAACAGGGAATGTAAGAACTATCGCGGCATCAGTTTCCTCTCCATCATCGGTAAGGCCTTCATGAAGATCATCCAGTCAAGGCTACAAAATCATCAGGAACAGACCAGCCGAGAAGAACAGGCTTGATTTAGACCTGGGCGAAGATGCTGTGATCAAATCTTCGCCATTCGTCAACTAATGGAGGAAAGAACCCGGTGTGGTCAGTATACCATCATCGTATTCATCAACTTCAAGTCTGCATTTGACTGTTTACTGGCCTGCACTATGGAGGACACTAGAAATCGAACATGTGCCCCGGAAAGTTATAACACTCCTCCAAGTAGCATACAATGGTTCAACCAGCCAGGTGCAGATTCAAAATGAACGATCTGAGACGTTTACCATTCGATCAGGAGTCCGTCAAGGGGACGTGGCCTTTCCACTGCTTTTTAACATTGTAGTCGATGCTATCATGCGAAAAGTATTTCAAGGCAGACGGGGAATACAGTATGACGAAAATCATTCCGTGACTGACCTTATGTTTGCCGATGACACTGCCGTTTTTGCAGAAAACGATGCCGAAGCCACGGATATCCTCTATGATATATCCCACATTGCTCAGTCATACGGCTTGAAAATCAATGCAGACAAGACCAAGGTGCTGGCAACGGATGGGTCACAGGCCATTGTTTACCTCAGGGGTATCCAGATTGAGCAGGTGCAGAACTTCAAATACCTAGGGTTGCTGCTCCAAGAGAAGAAAGTGGCAATCTCCATAGCAGAGACCCACAGCAGGATTGGACAGGCGGCTGCGGCATTCGCTCCCTCAAATGGTGCTTGTGGAAGACGACCAGTATTTGTATAAAGACCAAGATTCGCCTCTTCCGGACGCTGATCCTGCCAATCCTCCTTTATGGGTCAGAAACATGGACCTTGCTCAAATTGGATCTGAACAAACTCAAAGTTTTCCAAATGCGATGCCTGCGACAGATCCAGGGAATCTCACTTTGCGACTGCATTTCAAATGAAAGCATTCAGATACAATGTCAGCAACAACCATCCATTGGTGAACAAAGTCAGCAGCGAAGGCTGAGGTGGTTTGGCCACATGTGCAGAATGGGCACACACCGAATACCATATAGACTCCTCTGGAGACAGCAACCCAGCCAGTGGAGAGTTCAACAAAGTACACCCAAGAAAATATGGACCAAGCAAGTGGAAGAGGACTTGAGGAACCGGTGAATTGACCTTAATCTAGCCAGAGCCATCGCCATGGACCGCAAAGCGTGGAAAAGCGTCATGGAGCAAGTCCGATATCCAGCAGCACCCAGAGCAGCATACTGGTTGCAGAGCCAACCTCCCCCCTCCAGTTGCTAGCTACGGACTAAGAAGAAAAGAAGCCGCCACTGTCCACAGGCTTTGTGCTTCACTGTTGCAGTGGCTGCAGGTCCAAGCTTGCCGCAGGCAAGATCCTGTGTTACCACAGCTGTTAATTCCAGTTCAAATATGAGTGAGGGCAGAGGTAAATGAATGAGTGTCAGAGATGAGAGGATTCAGAAGGCAATGTAGACATATACGTTTCTCCGCAAGAATAGGGCCAAAGAAGGACTAACTAGGCTGAAAGTGGGTGGATTTATTGTTTTAATTTTACAGTAATAATCAGAAATCAGTACCAAGTATTCACTATCAGGTGGTACCACAGTTAGAAGGGGCCAAACCTGCCATGAGTTAAGTCTAGTGAAACAGCCTAGTTGCTGTGAAATGTAAAGCAGCAGCAATAAAAAGTTATAAAATATATTCGTCTTACAAGAAAATGTACAAAACATAGCTAGATGTTACTAGGATAAACTACATTAAAACTAACGCAATAAGCCTATTTCCTGAGCTTAACTAAACCAAAAAGTATACAAATTATATTTTTCCTAGCACAGTGACTTATAAAGGGCTGGAATAATAAGGACATTATTTAAAAAAATTTCAGACTGCCCAACTGGCTCAACAGTACACACACTGTCCTTGATGGTGCCTGATATTGCGCAAAACTAAAACCTTGACAGACTATCATGCAGGAAAACACAAAAATGAAAGTGAAAAAAGAAACAATTCTAGTTTATTCTAGTATCACCTAAAGTTGGAATAGCATTAGATTCATAGACACTAGAAAACATTGATTTTAGCACTTGCTGGGAAGGTGTCCTGAGATGGCCAAAACTATTATGGGGCAGTGTGTAGAGGTGTGCCCATGTCTGGAAGGTCATGGGTTTAAATCCCATACTTAGCAGAGTAATCATAACACCATTGGTCCCTTGAACAAAACCTTTATCCCCTACTGCTTTGAAGATGCCAGCTGACCCTGCTCTCAAACCTCCAAGTTTACTTCACTTGTACATCACTTGAGACAAATGCAGCTACTAAATAATTCTAAATTAAATGAAAGGGCAGATTTACCAAGCAACTATCAAATAGATAAAAATAAGAAAGCTGATGAAACTAAGAAAAACTGGAATTCCAAGGTGTCAGATTTCATGTGGACTTAAATGGTTTCCTTGTACAACCCCAAATCGGAAAAAGCTGGGACAATATGGAAAATTCAAAAAAAAAAAAAAAAAAACAGCCATTCTTAAATTTACTTTGACTTTTATTTCATTGCAGACAGTATGAACCCAAGATATTTCATGTTTTGTCTGGTCAAC